>CAHIKZ030005555.1:7747500-7777500 GCA_903632075.3 Acanthosepion pharaonis
TCACTTCATCATCATTAACATTTCCCCCCTCAGTATCCCCATCAACGCTAGTATTATTAGCACCTGTGTCATTAAGAACACTAATCATCATTTAAAATTTCCCAGATTCATCATCATTATCGCCAAACCATCATAATAATAACATATTTATTCTATCCACCCAAATCCGGCACAATGCCAAATATGTAAAATACAATATTTCGGTCGTGGTACGCTCCGGCCTTCTTCAGGTGGTTGGTATATCAAATGTCCTTAAGGCACAGTGGATAAAGGCGTTGGTTAGATCCAGTGACAGGACCCAAAGAGTGTGAGTTCAATATCCGGTTAAGGCAGTGGAGAACTTTCAGAGGGAAATTAACAGGAGATAACTGATAACTGACATCCATTAAACATGGCACGTGGAACTAGAACAGTCTACACTAGTGAGCGAAATAAAGGGTTCAGTTCGACATGCCCACCACCTGAAGAAGGCCGGAGCGTACAACGGCCGAAACGTTGTAATAAATATGGCGACAAAGATGAAGACAATAGTCCCAATAATGTAAATAATGTACATAATACCTCATCTCATAAATATAGACAGATAATATGAAATACTCTTTAGAAATATATTATTGCGCTAGTTTGTCCATGCATCGAATATTGCTACCACATCTGGTCTTGTTATTTAGCTATATATCTTGCCAAAATCCAAAGAAGAATCTGTGATGTTATCAGTCCGTACCTGTCATCTCGGCTTGAATTTTCTTTTCAGTCTATGTAACCTAGTTTTCTTGTGTCTTTGCTATAATATCTTCATAGTAATTGATTGAATGAGCTTGTATCTTTGGTACCTTGAATGCATCAATTAAAGCGTAGTACAAGATGGAAAGCTATGTCTTATCATTTCACTGTTTAAATTACTAGATCTAAGCGTAAGTTCTATTCTGATAATTTCTTCTCTCGCCCGTCTCGCCCGTCAGATTGTTTTCAGGCTTTTTGATTTCCTGTCAACTTTTCCTTCTTCTATAAGTCGAGTCCCTTCAGAACGCTGGTGACCACGGCTATTCACAATGTCGTGTCGTTTCTTTGGTTTGGTTTGGTTTGCGGTATATCAACCTCAGTGGGGTATTTAATTCCGACCAGATTTATGTTGCTGGTAATATATTACTGGATTTGTTTTACGCCATATCAACCTCAATGGGTTATTTAATGCCGACAAGATGTGTAATGCTGGTAATATTTTTCCCTAAAAATATATATTGTTGGTAACATTTTTTTCTTCAAAAATGTATTGATGGTAATAATGTATTGCTGGTAATAATTTTTCTTTCAAAAAATTTATTGCTGGTATTAAAACCTATTTTTACATTTTCATAGCGTATTGACCCCAGTTTGGGGATTAACTATTTGCTCATAGTTGGGACCCTAACAGGTGCTACAACCCCGGGTCAGGGTGGACTTGGGAACACCAGCAATTAAGCGGTAGTTTCACGCTCCTTAAGACCATTGGATCAGAGGCCTTGCTGCTGAACTTATTTTATTGTCTTGCCCAGGACGTGGATATAGTTTATCATTTTACTCAGGACTACCTGTCGTTTGTAGCTCTTAATATCTTTTATCAGTTTGTAATCTTTCCAAACCCTGCTCTGACATCCAAGCTCGACTGTTAAGTTGTGCCTTGCTTCCCTCTGGCTTTCCTAACTTCGAATTTCAGTGTCGCTCTACCCGACCTTTGTTAATATGCTTCCCAGATACCTAAATTGTCACACCTCCATCTTGTTTTCCTGAAAATATCCTCAAGCAGACCATATCCTCCTCGAAGACATATCATTTCTTTCATGATTCCGCATTCGGTTCTCCTCATTCGACAATAAAATAGTCTACAAATATTAACCTATCGACCCCTAACAGGTCAGAAGATGAACTACAACCTTGTGAATTTTAACTTTATCTCTTTTCCAAAGACATTTTTCTCTAAATCGTTTAATTTGTTTTTTGAGCACCCAAAAAAAAAGAATTTGACAAAACATTTACAAGTTTCTTTTTCTTTTTCACATAAATTGTAAATAAACAAATTCATTCTGTTCATTTTCTCATTGTGTAAGTTTATATTGCTTCAAGTGTCTTCTTCATCTACATGGAGATTATCCAATATTCACAGCCATATAGGGGAACTGATATTCCATAGCAGTTCAGTACTCTTTTTTTTTCTTCTAATGATATATTTCTATTTCTTAATACTTTGCTTAGCTTCTGGAAGGCACTTTCGCCTTCGGATTTTCCGTGTCGCACTTTCTATCCTCTGTTAATACGCTTCCTAGATATCTAACTTATTGCAGCTCTTTAATTTCGGTATCCCCAATTTGTAATTTGCATATCGGGTTGTCCTTTTGCTAGCCACCATGTACTCAGTCTTCTTGCAATTGATATTTATTTCTTCTCGCTGCCAATAGCCTAATGAGATTAAAGCGTTGGTCTGTAAATATGGTGATATAGTAATTGTAAGTTCAGTCCTTGGGGCACGTAGTGGAAATCTTAGACTAAATGGAAACATGGCGAGCAATAACTGAACAATACTGAATAAAATCAATACATGGACTAATCTACTTTTGTAGATTACATTACTCAAAAAAAAGTATAAAGAAATGGTTTCGAAACATTAAATAATAATACTTGGCGAGGCAGAAATATCTCTCACATAATGGTAAGACATTAGTGACAATAGTGTCTTCATCTAACTAATGCTTTACCATTTTGTGGGATGTGAGATATGGGATTTATTATTAACATGTTTGGTGGATTAGATGGTTACATGGACTAATCCTTTTCAGATTACACTAATCAACAACAAAAATAAAAAAATGAAATGGTGTCGAAACACCAAACATTTTGTTTAGCTAATTTGTGGGTGCGAAATCTGAAAATGACATTACTTTTTTTTGCTGTACATAAATGCCTCCCTTTTGGAGAAAACATTTTTTCATTTGTTTTCTGTATATATGATAATGACTGATGGCAATATTTCTCAAAATAAAATCGTAGAAATCTCTCTGTATTTAAACTAACAAATATTGATCTGCTTATTGAGAACTACTATTTTTCAATAACAATCAGACCCTAAGACTTTAAAAATAACACGATTGAATATACGAAGACCAACAATTATTTTCATCAAATCATTTAATAAACTAACAGCAGAAATAAAAGCTTCGTGAACATAAGAACTATGGTAAAAATGTTCTCTTTCTTGATTGTCATGTTCAATGTTATTTAAGCCCCTTTTGATATTCCAGCAGTATCATGTACAATGGAATAGGTGCATTTAATTGGGATGCCTTTAGTTGGAGTTTTTTTCCAACTGTGAAAACAAAATGCTTTCAATGTGCTTGGTTTCCTTCCGTAGTGAAGAGATAAAAGTGATGGGATAAATTTATGAATATTAAATGGAAGATTTTAGGGTTTCATTTTTTTATGTCACCTTAATTATGAGGTTTACTAAATTTTATGACTGATAAAGTTTATCAGTTAATTTGAATTTTGGCGATATATTGGAAAGATTCGGTACTTCTATATTAAAATTTTTGACTCAAAACTACGTTTTTCTTATAAAAATAGTTTATTTCATGTGACTTACATAAATTGCTCGGCCTACCTGAAAACTACAGAAAAAATGGTAAATAACCATGAAAACCTGAGGTCATTTTTGAAATCATTACCATCAAATTAGCTAAAAAACTTGTTTTTTTTCTTGGCACCAAAATCGTGTTGACCAATGTTATTTAAAGGGTTGGGTTCGAAATTCCCTGAAGGTTAATCAGATCAAAAATGAAGGCCGGGTGCACAACAGTTGAAAGTGTGGGATAATAACAACAAAGATTAAGAAAATAGACCGAGTATAAATAAAGTCAATAATGATAACTTCTAATCACAGAAAGTAAGACAGAAATGTGCGAGTGTAGCTTCGAAAGTATCCATTAACATTCATCGATATTTGATGAATGTTTATGGTGACCAAAGCGCAGTTAGGGTGTACGAAATTTATTTTGGGAGTGAAGACAGGGGCATGTGTGACAAGACACACACCGAGCGATACCGCCCAGTAATTAATTCATAAAATGAGCAGTCCCACGGAAATGGTGGTGGATATGTAGAAAATGACAGTCCTCCTGGTATTAGGTTAGTGCAAAAATAATAACGTAATAATGTTTTTTTTTACGTTAAAAAATACGTCAAAAAACGACATTATTACGTCATTATTTTTGCACCAACCTAATATTAATGGTATGTGAGACTAGAGGCACGAATTGAGGAATCGCCTCGAACTGAGAAATCGGAGAGCCGAGTTCGAATTCCAGTCGAGTCCATTACATTCACTTACGTGCTAATACCCTTGGGAAAGTTATGAATCCTTTTCTTCTCTACCCCCAGCTCTTTGCATATAGATAGTGACAAGGAACAAAATCAAGAATGAGATTAAAGTCTGTTGATAGGTTTATTGATTATTGTTGGGTAAGGATTTAATTAACGATGAAACCATTGAAGTTTATTGGCGAATTTGTTTTGTTAAGCTACAGTTTAAAATGAACAGACGTATTCTGAATGAAGCTCCTTGCCTCGAATATCTCAAGTTCACTCACAGACCTTAAATGCGCTCCAATACCTTTTCCGTTGAAGCACGGTGGAGTAATGGATAGCGGATCGGATTGAGGAATCGGAGAGCCGAGTTCGAATTCCAGTCGAATCCATTACAATTACTTACGTGCTAATACGCTTGGGAAAGGTATGAAACCTCTTCTTCTCCTCTCCAGCTAGGATTAAATAGCAGGACAGACCTGGTTCTATAGTCTTGGGTTGCAACAGGTTTACCGCAGAAAGTAATGGCAACATACTGCGGGAAAAATCTGCCTCGTCAGTCATGTATTGAAAGATACATAATCGCCTAAGTGTGTATCATGCATGGCACATAACTGACTGACTGACGTGCTAATACCCTTGGGAAAGGTATGAATCCTCTTCTTCTACCCCCAGCTATGGGTAAATAGCAGGACAGACTGGGATCTATAGTCTTGGATGGCAACTGGACTACCGCAGAAAGAAATGGCAAACTACTGCGGAAAAATCGTCAGGCATGTAACGAAAGATAAATGATCGCCTAAGCGTGTATCAGGCATGGCACATAACTTACTAAGACTAGATTTATGGTCATTGCTCAACGTCCCTAATCTCATTCATATATTAAAATTTACTGTTTAGCTTGTGACGATATTGTTCTTCATTTACTGCAGAAAAAATAATGAACTCCACATCGAGGCTCTTAATTTTGCTTGCAGGATTAATAAAGAAACTGGACTTACTTGATTTACCTCTATATTTTGAAGCATAATTCTATCATATCAGTATATGTTGCAAAAACGAAAAGAATTATAGCAGTGAATCAAAATATTTTCATTTTTTTTTAACTTTATTCCAAATCTGATGGATTGATTAAATGCAGAACAAGACAAATGTTATCAACGCATTTATTTAAGGTTTATGGCGAAGCTATCATCAGAGAACTAAAAAAAAACTACCAGGATTTCTTCTTGGTAGGCAGAACGTTAGCATAAGTTACGCTGATGATACCGTGTTGATGACTGACACAGAAAGAAAACTTCAGGAACTCCTTGTCAAGGTAGTGACAGAAAGCGGAGGAAAACATACTAACCAACAACTGTTATCAAGATTGACAGCCCTAGACGCAAGCTACGAATTGTAGTCGTCAGAATGAAACAAGTACGACAATTTAGGCACGGGGAAAGTGTTATAAGTGAATAATCTCTCTCTCTCTCTCTCTCTCTCTCTCTCTATATATATATATATATATATATATATATATATATATATATATATATATATAAATAAATATGGTGCCCCATCTCGGGATTCTTGATAGGCTCCAGAGGCGGATATGCAATGTAGTTGGCCCTGCCCTGGCGTCTCGTCTACAGTCACTTTCTCAAAGACGCACCGTCGCCTCCCTCTGTCTGTTCTACAAATACTTTCATGGAAATTGTTCCGAGGAGCTGCATTCGCTGGTTCCCAGACGTCATGAGTTCCAGCGCCTTACGAGGCTGGCATCCCGCTCTCACCCCTTCACTGTCGAAACTCCTACTCTAATAGCTTCATGTCTCGCACCTCTCGCCTGTGGAACTCCCTTCCCTATTCCTGTTTCCCTGTGAGCTATAATCTCCAGCTAATCAAGTGTAATGTCAATCGACATCTCCAATTGCCTTGATCTATCCACTACCCTCATCCTTTCTTCTATCACTCCTATCTGATCTTGCTCTAAACTTTCTGTAACCCCTTGCGTCCTAGTGGCTACCCGCCTTGCTTCGGGTGAAATGCTTAATATATATATATATATATATATATATATATATATATGAATGCGCACTGCTTATATAGGACGAAACGGCCGTGCTTTGCTTTCTGCATTCTGTTGAGGTTTCTTCTAGACTCGATGAATTACTTAATTATAATTATCTCAAATCCTCCTAATTTCTATCATATATGTCTGTATATATATTGTGTGTATATTTAGGCAGCGTTTTTTCATTGATGCATGTTTCATTAAATAATATAGACAAGTTTTGTCTATTTATTTTAAGTAAATTCTTTTCATATTGTCTGATAAGCTTAACAACATTATCATTGAAAGGCGAAAGAAAATCACCATATTGATACATGTTTTTTAATCCTATCTAAGCTTTCGATTTACAGCATGCCTGGTCGCATACACAATTCCGTAAAATCCTTGTTGAAAACTCAACTATACTTAAACATGAAAACAATAAACAAAAACTAAAAATTCTTAAAGTTATATACATAATATAGTTGGCGTGGTCATGTGTAGTGTCATGAGCTGCGGT
Organism: Acanthosepion pharaonis; assembly: GCA_903632075.3. Lineage (NCBI taxonomy): Eukaryota > Metazoa > Mollusca > Cephalopoda > Sepiida > Sepiidae > Acanthosepion > Acanthosepion pharaonis. Next base: position 7,754,391 of record CAHIKZ030005555.1, read on the forward strand.
GCGATTTTCGCTTCCAGTGGCTCGTATGCACGAGTTTTATGGTTGTTTGGAAATCTTCCATGTAAACAAAACAGACTATCATTGTTGCTATGTCCGTGTATTGTTTAATATATTGTAATGTAATTGTCATCTTTGATGATGGCTTATTTAAGCCAAAAGCTTAGATAGGATTAAAAAAAGATGTATCAATATAGTGATTTTCTTTCGTCTTTCAATGATAATGTTGTGAAGCTTGTCAGACGATATGAAAAGAATTTGCTTAAAAAAATAGACAAAACTTGTCTATATTATTTAATGTAACATTCATTAATATATATATATATATATATATATATATACACACAACTTTATGCAAATTAATTGAAACAAAACGAATAATTCCCTTATTATTTACTTTTTTTATTTTCCCCATGAAACACGATCCAGTGCACATGTTAGTACTGCGTATGTTCATTCCACAAAGTCGTTCATTGCAGATTGACCACAGATTCTCAATTGGCTTTAAATCAGGACAATTTCCGAGCCAGTCGATATTACTTTCATTTTCTCACTGGTAAGGCTTGCCAGTGTGTTCCTGCAGCGTTACAATTTTCTTACGCTTCCTTGGATTCAATGGCCTAGGATAACTAATCGACAGTCGAGACAATAATGTCTGGGCGGGATAAAAACTCTACTGTAATTACGGATGAAGCGATATTTTTCAAGGTCAAACTAATTTCATCATAAACCCCCAAAATAGATTCATATTACTGCACACTACTACAAATGATCTAATCTGATGAAAAAATAGAAATCAATTACACCCTATCATTCCATTGGGTCTAAAACTGACCATATGAGCAAAGAAAGGAAACTAAAGCGGCTGTTTCAATTAATTTGCACAAAATATGTAGGTACCTTTAACGATTCGCTTAAAATAGCATGCCTGTTTAAAAAATACCTCAGACTTAATAAAACAAAATGTTATCGTCAAAATATTTACGTTAGTGGTAAGAGCAAAGATCAAAGGTTTTTTTTTATTGTTAAATTATATTTTTTGATCCTATTTATAACGTTCGAAATTTTGGTTAAAAATTTTGTTTTTCTTGCATCAGCAGGGGAACATACATTAGTATAGGACATTGATTTGGAAGTTATTGCAAATGAAACTTTTAGAACTTATTCACAAATAAATGAAATTATTTTAGAAATGTTTCTTTTTTAGTTGTATTTCAGAAATATAAGCTTTGGCGCCCATTCAATGTCTGCCGAGATAATGCAATAAACCGGATATGTCTGACCTTGTTACCCATAATGCCCCATTGAGAGGCGTAATAAATAATAATCAGACCACCTTACAATACATATGGCCTTATACTGTATTGAGCACTTTTACCCATAAATATAGCATACCCTTAAAACTATATTTTTATAATATATGCAGCGTGCGATGAATAAATTGTCGTCGAAACTATGCAAAAATGAAAATAACGCTGACATCTCATTTTAACAGATATATTTACCATAATCGCACAAAAATATCTTGAAATAATAAAGAGTAGATTTATTCAATAAAATCGCCATTGGCTTCAACCACGACCCCCTGACGGCGTCAGAATCTCCTTCATCTCTTCTGCTGCCATAATCCTTGCCTTCAGTTCATCTTTGGTGTTACAAGGAGTTTTGTTGGTCTTTCGCTCAAATGCGACCACAAATAATAATCAAAGAATTTGCAGTCTGGGGAGTAAAGGTGGTCAGATGTAAGGGGTGGTGTGGTCGCAGAAATTGTCTGACTTCCATGATTGGTTTCTCCTGCTTGTGTGGCATGGTGCAGAGTCCTGTTGCCAAATATAGAGTCTTCTAGCAACCACCTTCTTGACACAGGAAAGCAAAGCATATAATGTAGGTCTGCGCTTTTAGCCTGAGGCTCTGTGAGAAGATGAATGGAGACATAACATTGCCATCACTCCAGTAACCTTCGTAATCACCATTAGACTCATCCAACTCATTTCGAATTGTCCTCAGATGTCTCATGGTTTCCTCGAGTGCCTATATCCGCTCGAAGCATATCTTAACGTAAACAAATGACGTTACATACTACGAAATGGACTAAGTCCGAAAATTATTTTAATATATTTTATAGTTATACGTTATTTATATAGACACCAGTATTTAAGTAAATAATAAATAAAGTTATAAAAAAAAAGTATGTGTAAACACTGGCAAAAATGGTTCGAAATATAACCAGACAATTTAAACATTCTCTGACAAAGATTTACAAAATGAGGCTCGATTTTGATGAAAAAATATCTAAATTTATCGGGCATGTTTTGTTTTTTTTTTTGGCTAGGGATACTCCAATTTTTAATTACGGGGATAAATATATAAGAGTTGGTTCTTGAATCGGTTTTGATCCACTTTTTACTATACAAAGAAAAATTTCAACTGGAAAGTTAGAAAAAATTTAACCTAACCCGAATGTATAGACGCTGTGATAAGAGCAGAAAAGGTTCGGCAAGGTTCGAACCTACATTTATCCTTTGTAAGAGAGACCATCATCTCATCTGGCGTTCTTTAACCCACTCGGCCACAAAGAGCTTCACGGACTTACCATGTTCTATCTACCATTTCAAGGAATGAAAATCTCTTCATTCAGCCATCTTGGAAGCTTATATTAACTTGGTTTCTTTACGTTTAATGAGATTCTTTTTAATTAATTTAAAATGTATTTTCAGTGGATAAACTTATTTGAACTTTGAAAAATATCCAGACTTGCGCTGGTCTGAGATACTTGCTTCAAGTTATAAAATCCCAAAATTCAGGCCAACCCATTAAAATCACCACCGATGCCCAATCATTAGAAGTTTTTTAAATGGCTTCTTGGTCGGTCCGAAACAATTTAACGCAACTACGTATAAAGTCATTATTGTCTCCGTCGTAAATCGGCAGTCTTTTGTGACTGTGTGTTAGACGAAGTTTCACACAAAACAGGTTGTATATTTGTTGTTGTTGTGTGTGTCTGTGTGTGTGTCCGTCTGTAAAGAGATCATCTGTTTCCTGACGACTGTATTATTTATTGTCTGCTTGGTGCCATAGCAGTAGCAATAGTCAAGATGGTAGAGAAGAAGGAGCCAATGATATAACGTTTTTTTTTTTTTCAATATTGTTATTGCTTTCAAGTTATTTGCTTTGTTCCTTTTCTCAAAAATATAAATCATCAACTTAGCATCTTTTCTCTCTTCTAAGTGTTTTAAATTATGGAGATTAAATTAAAACTAAAAAAAAATCAAGTTAAACACGGCAGTCATGCAGGAAAGTTCGCTTTTAGCGTGAGTACACTTCAGAAAAATGCCAGTGCATGAAAATAAAAATCGTTCGAAATGTAATTGTCTGTTTGAAAAAGAATCTACCAAAAAGGATAGCAAATAAATGGAATATCAATGACTTGCTTTGTGGTTAAAATATATGTATATCTTTCTCTTTTATCAGAGGTAGAAGCTTGGGTTTTGAATGTTGCCATTTAATCCGTCGGCGTGACAGAATCAAGCTTCTTCGAATTCTGTTCTTGCGCTGTACTTAAATATAATAAAATTAAAATGCAAACGACATTCACATACAAACGATAAAAACTCCTTTCTATATTAACTTTCCGTTTATGTAACTTCTGATATCACAGGAAGGATTTATGAAAGAAATATCCTTATTTATTTTTAGAAAATAAAATATCTTTTATTTTGGAAAAGAAGAATCTTTCTTTCCTTGTTTTCTTAATTCTCATGATTAAATCAGGGTGTCCATAAAGTTCGTGTGTACTTTAAAAAAATATAACTTTATTTGTATTTGCGATAGACATAATCTGTAAAAAATGTTATAAAGTTTAATGTACCTAGTTTTAAGTATAGCTAAAATAACTAATGTGATTTCAGGCATTACTATAAATCAGTTAACAAATGTTTTCCGTGAACTGCAAAATCGTGTTACCCTTTGTATTGCTAATGATGGAGAACATGTGGAAACTTACATAAGACTTCAATAAAATCTTAAAAAATAGACTTATTTCTTTCTAATCCTTTTTACAAATTATTTCTATCGCAAATACAAATAAAATTATAATTTTTTAAAGTGCACATGAACTTTATGGACACCCTATATAGCAGGATGGGTCTAACTCAAAGAAGATCCAAGCAACATTTGCAGTTTTTGAGACTCTTGAATTATTTTCAGTTATTACAGAACAACATTAATGTTATTTATTCTTAAGAGGGGTATTAAAACAAAACTTTTACGTTTCTAATAAAAAAAAGAAGAATTTCAGTCCAGAAAGCCTGCTCTGAAATAAAGAACCAAAATTTCCGAAAAGAGCTAAAATTTTGTAATTAACTCATTCAGATTTTCTTTGAGGGGATTTTGAGTGCAAAATGTTGATTCAGCATTTAAAAAACAACAACATAGAAATAGAGATTGAATAGAACAGTTGTTATTTTCTGTAAATACAAGGAAAGTTAAGATGAAAATTGATGCTTGGCGTTCGTCATATTAGTTTGGTATATTAGTGCCAACTAACAGATAAAATACCCTGGAGGAGACATGGACAGTGCCTCAACCCCTTGGGGACATGTACAAAAGTTTGGTTTGTTTTGTTTTATGGCATATGAACATCAACGGGTCATTTATTGCTGACAACTTTTTTTCCTGGGAATATTTTTGTTTTGTCAAAAATCTATTTCTGTTAATATTTTTAGCTGTTAATATTATTTTTTCAAAAACATATTGCTGGTAATATTATTTTTTCAAAAACATATTGCTGGTAATAGTTATTTTTTTCAAAAACGTATTGCTGGTAATATTTTTTTTCTTCAAAAATTTATTTCTGTTAATAATTTTTTACAAATTATTTCTAGTATTAAAACCTTTTTTACACTTTTATAATGCTTTTTACCTTAGTTAAACTATTTTCCTATAGCTGAGACCCTAACAGGTGCTACCACCCCAGGTCAGGGTGGGCCTAGGAACACCAGCAATTAAGAGGTGGTTCCACGCTCCTCAAAGCCTCCTGATCAGAGGCCTTGCTGTTGGACTTAGTTTATTGTCTTACCCAGGACGCGGATGTAGTTTATCGTCATACCCAGGACGCGGATGTAGTTTATCGTCATGCCCAGGACTCAGATGTTGCTTATCGTCTTACCCAGGACGCGGATGTAATTTATCGTCTTACCCAGGACGCGGATGTAGTTTATCGTATTACTCAGGACGCGGATGTAATTTATCGTCTTACCCCGGACGCGGATGTAGTTTATCGTCATACCCAGGACGGATGAACAGTTTGAAGTCAAGCAAATGACGAGTAAATTTGAATGGGTTATTTACTGCTTATCGTGAAAACAATATTTGTACATATTCACATCTCAAATCAATCAAGGTCAGAAGCCATGTGAGTAATGACTGTATTTTTTTATTGTTATTATTATCTGATAATGATACTCCGTTCCTCAGTCTCATGAGCTGTTCCAAAGCAGTACACCTGCGTACTCCCAATGACGTCAAGTATCCTCAAGGTGTCGGCGTAGCAGTAAGATTCCTGAAAATAGTCACCAGTTCGCCAACCGCAGAAGGGAGAACTTATTATTATTATTATTGTTATTTAATTTCATATCCTCTTCGACATTTATTTGTCTAGGCCGGGGAATGATGATCTTTATCTCAAATCCTACCTCCAGTTTAGAGACATTATTATTATTATTATTATTATTTGTGTATGTTATGCTTCCTGCTTTGTATCCTGTAGAGCCGGGTTCAAACTACGGTCTTTAGGCCCTATAGGAAAATTGTCATTTAATTGATAGCACTTTTCTTAGTATTAGGTTGGTGCAAAAATAATGACGTAATAATGTCGTAATAATGTCGTTTTTTGACGTATTTTTTAACCTAAAAAAACGACATTATTACGTCATTATTTTTGCACCAACCTAATATATGGGATGTTCCTATTAGGGCGATCTTCTGGACCACTTGTATGTTGATGTTACCTGGGACACTGTTAGTAAAATTTTCCATTCCTTTTCTCACGCGGTCCAGAGCTCCAATTACTATTGGTAGAGTTTCAGTCTTCATTCCCAAATTTGGACAATTCCTCGATACTTTGTATGTAGGTGTTTCTCTCAGATGGTACTGCTATGTCAATAAAAATACACTTCCTGAATTTCTTATCTTTTATGATAATATCAGGTCTGTTGGCTTATCCATGTCAGTTTGAATTGGCATGTCCCAGAGGATAGTTACATTGTTATTTTTGGTAACTGTGTCTGGTTGGTGCTCATACCATCTCTCAGTGGTTTCGATTTTGTGCTTCTTGCATATCTTTCAGAGCACATATGTCGATAACTTGTTATGCCCGTGCTTAGATTCATTGTTGGCTAATTCAAGACACCCTGACATAATATGGTCAACAGTTTCATTATATTTTCCGCAGATTCTGCACTTCGGGTTAGTTCCATCCTTGATTATGTGACAATGATAGGATCTGGTTGCAAGGCTTTCGTCCTGAGCTGCAATAATTAGGCCTTCTGGCTTAACTTTCAACCAGGTGCCCCTCAGCAACTGACGTATTATTATTATTATTTTCTTTGATTTCTGGCGTTTACACATTTCTTTCCGGGTCCCGCCCAGGGACCTAAGGTTAGAAATGGCATCGTGACACTTTCCACTGCCAAAAAAAAAATAAAAATAAAAAATATTACATACATAAAGCCCTTCGAAAAGTGTGAGCTGTACTTGTCAGAACAATTTTTTGTATCTCTTTGAGGCATGAACTTCCAGGAATCCCTTCAATTAGTCTACTGGAATCTTTTCCAACCAGTCCTAGGAATCCAAATACAACAGGGATTGTTGATGTTCCCATATGCCACATTTTTGAGATTTCTATTTCAAGGTCCTTATTATTATTATTATTTATATTATTATTATTTCCTTTGATTTCTGTTGTATAATCATTTGCTTTCGGGTCTCATCCAGAAACCTAATGTCAGCAATGACATCAGGGCATTTTCCACTGATTTTTTTTTTTTAAAGAAACAGAAAACTTCCTAAAGCGAAGTAAGGTAAGTAAGGTGCGGAGAAACAGAAAAAAAACTATTTAGAAACAAAGAAAAGATGGCTGATCGGCTATGTGATATCCATCGTCTTATATGGCATTGAATGTTGGACAATCTCCCCAAGGATGAGGAAAAACTGGAGGCAGTAGAAATGTGGTTCTACAGAAGGATGCTGAGAATTCCGTGGACAGAGCGAAGAAGCAACAATAAAGAAAAGGAAAAAAACAGTTGAAATTTCTTGGATGGGTAATGAGGAAGGAAGGGCTTTGAAAACTTAACCTTCGCGTGACATGATGAGAGCAAGAGAGACAAGAAAAAGCAGAGAGCCACCTACCTGACGAATGGATGGTGGAATAATGTGGGTAGAGAGCAAGGAAGTTATGGAGAGCTATGGTCACTTATGTCCTGAAGGGATGCGGCACAAAGAAGAAGAATCAGGAAGAGGAGGATGAGGAGAAAAATCTGGGTGATGTTTATACCAATTTCTACCAGGTGCTATTATTATTACTTTATTTCCTTTGATTTCTAGTGTATACACATTTCTTTCCGGGTCCTGAGCAGATCCCTAAGGTCAGAAATATCATCATGGCAGTTTCCACTGGGAATTTTAAAAAAAATCACACCTATTTTACAAGGTGTAAGATGTGGGCTGTAATTGTAGGAGCAATATTTTGTATTTCTTTAACCCTAGAACACTAACCATGGGTATAATACCCAGCGCAAATTTTTCTCTTTTTAATTACAATTTTCAGTACCTGATTTTCTTACCTAAATAATATGTTTTTCAGTTCCTATTAATGTTAACTCAAAGTAAAAAGTTTGAAGTGCCTACATGTAAAATATTTCAAATAAAGAATTATATTTAATATTTTTTGATATTTTTAAAATCGGGTATGATATACCCATGGTTAGTAGTGGTGTAACTTTAATTGATGGTTAGTGTTCTAGGGTTAAGGCATGGGCTACCACGAATCCCTTTATTGAGTCTACTGGAATCTTTTCCAATCAATCCGAGGGATCCAACTATAAAGGGAATTGTTGATATTCTCATCTGACACATTTTTAAGATTTCGATTTCAACGTCCTTGTTTTTGATAGTTTTTTTGAAGATATTCAAAGTTACATTACAGTCTGCAGGGACTGACATGTCAATCAGAAGGGATATTTTGCCTTTGCAGTCTCTAATCACGATATCTGGATGATTAGCTTTCATTGTTCTGTCTGTGTTTATTTTAAAATCCAATAAAATTGTTACTGCTCTTATCTCCGTAACAGGGTCTGGGTGGTGTTCATACCAATTTATTGTGGTTTCCTACCCGTAAAAGTTGCAAAATTTCCAATGCAGATATTGGCCCCCATCTGTCATGCTGAATCCGCATTTTGCATGAACACAATTTTTCAGTAAGCGTGCTTCGTAATTTCTAGTTAGCAAGCCTTGGTTTTGTGCAGTAAAAATAAAACCTTCGCTTTCAGCTTATAACCCTGCACTACGTAGCCACTGCTGAGTACGGGGTTTTGTCTACATCAGCTTGTTTGGTATGGACAGAGTATTGACCGTGAAGCGGTTCTTTTTAAAGTATTTTGCAGCTGCAGTCGGTGTATTGTGCTTTACTTGAATTTCTTCATTCACTTGAAACTCCATTCTGAACTTGTAGGCTTCATTTATTACTGAATAAAGTTTCATACTTCTTTCATGTTATTTGACGCAAATCATCACCCAGCCTTCTGTAGTTTCCAGTTATCTTTGAAGGCCGGTTGCTGGAGTTTTGTAAGACAGTTCTAGTTGAACCTATGGAATCCTCCACATTTGGCTGTGACCCCGTACGGGGAGATACACTCTTCCCCAAATAAACATTTAACCAATCATCACTACTTTTCTAAACTCAATCCCCCATTGGTTAAAAGGACACTAAAATGTAGCAAATTTGAGACAAACCTTTTTACCGCGAAGCACCCTGGAGCCTATTTGGAAACTCGAAAATCTATAAACAGAATCGCTCGACTTAATTCAAGTCAGTCAGACACTGAGTTTCAAGAGATACCAGCAGACCTCATGCGTGCCAACACACTGACTCAATAACCACTACCAACCTCTCAACAACTCAACACAACTCGCAGAACTATTGCCGCGTGAAGAAACTTAACTTACAATTTACTAAAAAGTGACATTATCATTACAAAACAGTAATTATACATTCAATCAACTTTAGCCTATCAGTTAAAGGCGAATAACTCTTCATAACTTAAATCAACACTAGCAGTTGTCACACGCATACACACTATCAATTGAACTCACACAATTAACAATTTTCCTTGCAGATATCAAACTATTTTAATTCCAGGAACAAACTTAAACTATCAACCTTTACTCACTAAATTTCTGCATGGACAATCTTTTTGTAACCTTATCTCACTTGCCACATTTAACAAGCAACTTATTATCACTTTGTGTATGTCATATATATATATATATATATATATATATATATATATATATATATATATATATATATATAAATTCATGTTATTGCTGAAATCTCTAATGACGTTGTTTTCAGTAATTTCTTGAAGTTGAATTATCTATTTATTTTTGTTTGATTTATTTGTTGTGGATAAATGTATTACGATCACCGCACATTCTTGGCCTTCGCAAAAAAAATCATCTTCTGATACATCTTACGATACATCTTACTCAGCATAGATTCCACAACAAACTAATTTTTTACCTCCTTCGGATCTAGGCACATACAGACGATCAACACCAGCCTTCGTATGTTGTATGCAGTGGCAAGTGAGAAGCTTCCTCGTTTTGGCGCCTATTTGCTTAATATCAGTTACAGTCCAGTTAAAGCTGTATTGCACCACAGGGACAGCCGAGGTGGTTATGGCTGATGTTCTGTTTTTGAATTCAGCTCTGAATTTTGAATGAAGTACTGAATACCTGACGCACACGCCTGTAGTACGCTTTTCTTACCTTCTCCTACAATTAGGTATATTGTATTCCTTCTTCTTCGCTAATTCCTTGGTAACTATAGGCTTCTTCTTCTTCTTCCAGTTGCCTAATCTTTGTGACAAAATCTAAATAAATAGAAAAGAAAGCTGGAAAGCTATTTGGCAAAATATTTTGTTCATAACAAAAAAAAAAAAAAAAATCTAAACAGAATGTGATTTGGGATTATCGATTGATTTTTAAGGTTTATTGATTGATTTTTACGGTTTATCAACTTTTCAGGTTATTTAAATCCAGAAAATATTTTTTAGATAGTAAGAATTTTTGACAATAATAATGATTTCTCTGATACAAGTCCTACTAATTAACCCATAGAAGAGGTGGATTCATACCTTTCCCAAGAGTATTTGTGTGTAGGTGAATCTACCGAACACCACTGGAATTGGAAATCGGTATATTCCCAAGCGGTGACTAGGCTCGACATTGCTTAACTTCGCTGATCGTATAGTACGAGAATCGGTGTTTCGAAGTGATATGACAGTAAACCATGCAATTCAGGTTTGCTCATATTGGACCAAAGAAAAGACTTGGTACGTCTCGTTAAGTTTTTTACTTATATTAACCAAATATATTTTCATTTGTGTTAACGGAAACGAAAACACGAAATTTTGATAAAACAGTTTGGACAGGCAAACAGCAATACAAATAACAAAGAACGCCGTGTATAATTTAAGAAAAAAATCTTTACGATAATTACCAAAACCAAATATAGCATCAACTATTCCGGAGTTGTTTGTATCTTTAAAAACTAATGTTGCGTCCCGTGTCGTCATTGATTCAAGCTCCTCAAACTCTAACGACACTACACAGATTATATCAACAAAAGAAGGTTTCTTTTTCTCAGTTATACGAGAGGGAACAGACGTGGTGGCATCGATTCTAGGAGGTAGCAGGAGGAACTACTTTAGGGAAATGCATGCCTACTCGTTGCTTTAGCATTTCACCACGTGCGGCCTTAGCCTGTCTATGGGATCCTGGTGTGGAAAGTATGCTGATGCTTCAAAATTCTTGCGACCGTTTGTCGACTTCGCTCCGTTTTTCTCTTCCAAAATTTAGACAAAGGAAATCCATCACTGCCAGAATTCTCCGACCTCGAAGCATTCTGACCAATTGCTTGCTAACCTGGCACAACTTCTGCATTCTGTAACACTAAAAATATTTTGAGAAATCCGTAGATCATGGAGTTAAAGTGATATTGTTAAGATTATAGTAGAAGTCAGTGATATTAACCAACTACTGATTAGCAGCATAGATTTTACAAGTACAAAATAAATTGTAGTTAACAAAGTAAATCAGAGTCTGCATGTCTAACTAACAATGTCTTCTAGTTAAAGAAATTATTTTTCGACTTGACCCTTGATCCTTAATTCCACAAAAAAGAGATTTGAGCATCTTCAGTTTATTTATAACTTTGAATATATGTCACTGGCCATAAGATAATATTTACTTGCTTTGTCAAATTTGCTTTTCTTCAATGAATACTTTGCAAGCACAGTGGAGTAATGGACAGCGGCTTGGATGGAAGAATCGGAGAGCCGAGTTCGAATTCCAGTCAAATCCATTGCATTCACTTACACGCTAATACCATTGGGAAAGGTATGAGTCCTCTTTTTCTCCATTCCAGCTATGGGTAAATAGCAAGACAGACTGGGTTCTATAGACTTGGATGGCAACTGGTCTACAGCAAAAAGAAATGGTGACCTACTGCGGGAAAAATCTGCTTCGTCAGTCATTTATCAAAATATACATGATTGCCTAAGCGTGTATCACGCATGGCACGTTACTGATTTAGGAGATACGGTAGAGTAATGGATAGAGGCTCAGATTGACGTATCGAAGAGCTGAGTTCGAATTCCAGTCGAATCCATTACATTCACTTACGCACTAATGCCCTTGGGAAAGGTATGACTTCTTTTTATCACCCTCCCAGCTATGGATAAATAGCAAGACAGGACGGATTTTATAGCCTTGGATGGCAACTGGTCTACCGCGGAAAGAAATGGTAACCTTCTGCAGGAAAAATCTGCCTAGTCAGATACATGATCGCCTAAGCATGTATCACGTATGGCACATAACTGACTGAATGACTTTGCAAGCAGAAAGCTAAAAGTCTACTTTTTTTCAGTTTTACCGTATTTAGCCAAATCTATCGGAATTTATATTACCAACCCTTTTCTCAGGTTTTGTTTTTTTACATCATCTTATTTTTACTTTAATTACGACTTTTTAAATTTTTTAATTAAACAGTATTGACTGAAAGTAAAGGAATGACCTTTGACAAGATTTGAACTCTGTCTCGGGGACCTGGTGACAATGTTGTCCCTATCGATTCGGCAACAGAAACCAATCGGCTAAATGAAGACAAATTCACAATCATATATCTCTCTCTTTAAAGTCTGACTATGAAACAACAGTTTGAGAGTCGTCATGATCATCATTAAGAGGATGAGCTTGAAATGCGATCTGCATGTCGGGAACACTAGAATCATGCAGACGCTGAAGTTTAAATATCTGGGAAGCTTTTTGACAGAGGACGGTAAGTGCGACACTGAGATCCGTTGACGTATTTGGGATGGCCAAGGACATATTCCAAAAGCTGAGCAGAATATTGAGAGACAGGAAGATTTCTTTGGTAACAAAGAAAAAAAATACTGAGCTGTTACGTGACATCTATCCTTCTTTATGGCAGTGAATGTTGGACGATTTTCTCAAAGATGAAGAAGAGATGCGAGGCCACGGAGATGTTGTTCTACAGAAGGATGCTAAGGATATCATGGACCGAGTGGGTGAGCAACGATGAGGTATTAGAGAGTATGCAAACAAGGAGGAATTTTATACTTAACATCAAGAAGTGGCAGTTGAAGTTTCTGGGACACATAATGGGGAAGGAGGGTCTGGAGAATCTGATACTCACGGGTCGAATAGAAGGAAAAAGAGAAGGGAAAATGGCGCGTAACATGTTTGGCGGGCTTAAGCAAGTGGATGACAAAACGTGATCTGGGGGAGGAAGTAAAGGAACTTGTTGAGAGCTGCAAGGGATAGAGTGAAGTGGAGAGCCATGACCGCCTACATCCTGGAAAGACATGACATATAAAAAGAAAGAAAGAAGTTTCAATAGTCATGTTTTACTGAGCTTAAATATTTTCAATATTATTTTTTTTTTCAACAAGTCAAAAATAAATAAATAAACGAATATATTTAATCTAAGATAAGTTCATAAAACGTTTGCCATCTCAAAATTTGAAATAGGCCAACAGAGAAGCGGAGGAATATAGAAAAATGTTTAAAATGGAAATTATAATAACAATATTTGGGAATTAAATAATCTTAATAATTATTATAATAATATTTTTTTTTTCAAAAATCTAGTAGAACTCATCAAACATACGGCAAAGAACAAATAACGACGATGTATAGATCGTACATACAGAGTAGACAAAAATCGTGCATACAATGTAAATGAAACGTTTTGGCGCCACTCTTTGGATTTCGGAAAATAGTCTAAAAATTGGTGGTTCTGCGTTTATTTCAAAATTATTTTATTTGTACACTTCGAACCAGCGAGACTTTCTCTTCTTTAAGCGTTTTATCGTACATTAAATAATAATAATAATAATAATAATAATAATAATAATAATCAGGTTGCACGGTATTGGCACCCACTGAATATAAAACCTGGCATGACAGAGTGGGCGAATATTTGCATTGGAAAATCTATAACTTCTATGGGAAGGAAGCTGAAAGAAAATGGTATGAACACCACCCAGAAGCGGTTATGGAGCTAGGACCTGTTACAATTCTATGGGACTACACAATACACACTGACAGAACAATCAAAGCCAACCGCCCAGATATTGTTATTAAAAACCACAAACAAAAAAAAAGTGCCTCCTTATTGAGATGGCAGTCCTTGCAGACTGCAATGTATCTTTGAAGATATTCAAAAAGCTGTCAAAATACAAGGACCTTGAAATAAAATCTAAAAAATGTGTCAGATGAGCATATCAACAATCCCCGTTGTAGTTTGAGCTCTCGGAGTGGTTGGAAAAGATTCCAGTAGACTAATTGAAGGGATTTCTGGAAGTTCATACCTTAAAGAAATACAAAAAAATGTTCTCACGAGTACAGCCCACACCTTACGAAGGGCTTTGTCTATGTAATCTTTTTTTTTTCCAGTGGAAAATGTCATGATACCATTTCTAACCTTAGATCTCTGGGCGGGACCCGGAAAGAAATGAGTACAGAAAAGAGAGGAAATAGAATAATAATAATAATAATAATCTGGCTTTCATGGCTTCTGATCTTAATTGATTAAAGTTGTCAGCATACCATTTTGTTAGTGGTATGAATATATTGTACCCCAGCCTCACCCTGCTAACGTGCATTTTTTTTAATCATTAATAATAATAATAATAAAAAAATAATAAATTGTTATCACAAGTACAGCTCACACCTTATAAAAGACTTCATGTGTGTGGTTTTAGTTTTTTTATTTATCTTTTTACAAAAACAATCATTAGAAAATGTCACGAAGCCATTTCTGACCTTAGGTCTCTGGTTGGGACCCGGAAGGAAATGAGTAAAAGAAATAATAATAATAATGAGTTTCCTTAAGGTTTTAGCTTTGTTTTTGTTTTTTTTGTTTTTTTTTTGTCGCATCTAACTTACTATCTAATGGTAATCTTAAGGATGGAGCATTTTAAATTTTAGGTAATCACCTCTGAAAAGATTGGATGTTATGAACTAATATGGTAAATGATTTTAGCATCCTTATCTTAGCAGGAGTTAATTAAACCAAAGAAAGTATGAAACTTACTAATTATTAAATCCATAGGGCGGGTCTCCGAACTTTTCGACTAGTGTAGATTGTGAGAGATGACACTTGTTGATTGTCTAAGCCACATAATGTGGGATCCAAGGGTCGTTTCCAGAATAACAGTTCATCGGTAAATTCAGCTTAGGACAACTTTAGAGGCAGACAGAAACACAGTAAACGCCGAAGAACATAAAAAAAAAAAAAAAAAAAAAAACATAAATGCGTACTCGAACGAAAAAGAAAAAAAATGAAATATTCTGATTTTAAAGAGAGCGTTGCGATAGATTTAACAGATCCATGTTAAAAGCGCCGGAGACTATAGCCATATCTGCCTTTCTGTTGATTAGAATGTATGACAACATCGTTAAAGATCTTCACAGAAAAGATGCCGAGTTGAAGTGTACGCATGCGTTGAACACATTCCTATAAACAAGTTCGAAGTTCGAACGAGGCTGTTTATAATCACTCAGCTCTGACACTCTTGGGAAAGGAATGAAAGCTGTTCTCTGTCTCGTGAAAACATATCATACAAAAATATCTCCTAACTTGCCTGTCACGATGGATGGCGTAGAAGATAATGAAAGATTTTCTGTAACTTCCGCCCAGTCAGTAATAAATTTTTATACATGTTTCCACCCTTTGTCAGCGAGTTATATATATATATATATATATATATATATATATATATATATATATTATATACTATATATATATAGTATTATATATTTGTATTAAATATATATATATATATATATATATATATATATATATATATATATATAGCGATTATATATACTGTTATATATATAGTATTATATATTTGTATTAAATATATATATATATAGTTGGATTGATGTGAGTTTGTGACTCTAGGTTTCACGCTATTTGCGATCGTCAAACAGAATATTTATATTTTATACATACACATTTTACACACACACACACACACACATATATATATATATATATATATATATATATATATATATATATATATATATATATATATCAGAAATTTCTGATATTGTTCATAGGTCTAAAAGTGTCGTTCATCGTGTAATTAGCAGATATAAAACCGATAAAACGTTAGATGCAAAATCAAAACCGGCAGACCTCCAAAACATCGTGTAAAGAGAAGATCGAAGAATTGTTAGAATATCTACAAAAAACCGTTTTGAAACTTTACATCAATTGCCTGTAAATTTAAAAAAAGAGACAAATAATAAGATCTCAAGGAAAACGGTTGCTTGCCTGTATTCCAGCTTCGAAGCCTCTCATTTCAAAGCGAAACCAAAGGGCACGCCTGGAGTATGCGAGAGAACATGTTGTTTAGACTGACGCACAATGGGATACATTTCATTTCAGTGACGAGTCCAAGTTTACTATATTTCGTTCTGAGGGCAAAACTTACGTACGCCATAGAACAGGTGAAAGACTGTCTTCTCAATGTGTCAAGAAAACCGTTAAGTTTGGTGTCGGCAGTGTGATGGTGTGGGGAATGTTTTCATCTGCAGGAGTTGGGCCCTATCATCCGCGTACATGGCAATATCAATGCTGAGATTTACAAAAGGCTTCTTCAGCAGCATGTGGTACCAAGATTACACCATAATCTTTATGAATCTCCTATTTTCATGAAGGACAATTCACCTTGCCACAAGGCTCGGAAGGTTATGTTTTTATTTGAAGAAGAAGGAATCGCCATAATGAAGTGGCCAGCCCAGAGCCCCGACCTGAATCCAAAAGAAAATGTTTGGAAGATAATTGGAGAAAGGGCTCAGAAAAGAAACCCGAAAAACCAGGATCACCTATGGGAGTTATTGAAAGATGAATGGGAGGGAATTACTGCTGATTTTTGCAAGAAATTAATTAGATCATGGCACTCCTTATTATTGGTTCCCATATTAAACATGGCACGTGATATTAGAACAGTCTACCCCAGTGAACGAAATAAAGGGTTCAGTTCGACATTCCAACCACCTGAAGAAGGCCGGAGCGTACAACGACCGAAACGTTGTAATAAATACGGCGACAAAGATGAGGACAATAGTCCCAATAATGTAAATAGTGTACATAATACCTAATATAGACAGATAATTTTCTTTTGTTTTAAAACAGAAAACTTCCGCTCTTTTTTATTTATGACTAGCAGCATGGCCCGGCGTTGCCCGTGCTTGATTCAAAAATCGTTCAAATCTGTTTTCGATCTTTACAGCTTGCGTAAAGTTCGAGGAGAATAAAAACGATCTGGACATCGCAGGAAAAAAAAGCAGAAAAGAAAGATAATATGAGAAAAATGAATAATGAAGATGCTTCATTAAACGCAAAAGCACTTAGGCAAATTTATTTATTTATTTATTTAAGAACTGCAAATAAATTGTTTTATCTTCAACTAGCAGCATGGCCCGGCGTTGCCCGTACTTGATTCAAAAATCGTACGACTCATACAGCAATCGCTATCACTTGACTTAAAATATTTTTGCCCTTCCTTGCCTTTAAAGAAATGCCCTTTGCCGTGCTGATGTTGCTACATGCCTTACTTCTTGCCTATATCACACTGCGAATTTTTTCTAAGCTCTATACTAAACATTAAATCTGTTACGAAAAAAAGAACTAAACAAAATGAACACAAAACTATCAACTTTAAAAAAGGACTCGTAACTGGAAAAACCGAATGAAAAAAGAATGTTAAAAACAAATACTTTTTCACACCCAACCCAGTTCTGCGGAATCAGAATCAACGTTGAGTTTAAGCAAGCGAATGAGCCAATTGGATTAAAGTGCCATGCAGATTTAAATTTTTCCCACTTGTGACGAATGCAGCTATCGAATTTCTTGCATGCTAGCATGCTAGTTAACATTCATGTCAGTCAGCTGTTGGTTCTCACGCTGGCCAATAGAATCTTCCTGCCTATTCGTGGCAGCCAGCTATAGGCTCTCACTCTGCCCAGTACAAAATGGCCGCAAACTACATGAAAAGTGCCCTAGAAGCATGAAAAAATCGATTATTTCCACTATTCGATGGGAGTTGGGAAATGCAAAGTCGGTCTTGGCCTTCTCGCTAACTTGGAGCATGTGCATGATAATTTTGATGGAAATCCGTCGGAAATTGTGGCGGTGCATTCTTTACACAAACACTCACACATACACACAGACACACACACATCCTGCCTTTTATAGATAGAGATTACTACCTTTCTACTTGTTTAGAGTAATTAAAGATATTATTTTGCAAATTTCTACATTAAACAATTACAAAAATGCTTACTTCAAAAAATTATCATAGGTACGCAATTATCCAGGGACACATTTGTCTAAGGACGCAAATATCTAGGGACACAATTGTCGGATACACAATTCTCCGGGACGTAAATGTCCAGTATACACCGCATTATTTACATGTGGACGGTTTTCCTCATCTTTGTTGTCATTATCACAACGTTTCGGCCGTTTAGGTAACCGTCTGGGAATTTTGAATACATGTGAATTTTTGAAAGGAAATGGACATTGCTGAAAACCAACTTACCATCGAAATACCAGAAAGAGTCAATTATGTGGTACACGCATAGGCGACCATATATGTTTCGATACATGACTTACAAGGCAGACTTTTCCCGCAGTAGGTTGCCATTTCCTTTTACAGTAGACCAGTTGCTATCCAAGGCATCTGGTCTACTGCAATATACTTACCCATAGCTATCCATTACTCCATAAAGAATAAATCCGGATAAAACCATATAAAATGCCCATTCAGAATCTTACCTTTTTTTTGGCGAGGAAGGGGTAATGAAATGTGCAACATTCTTTACTAAAATTCTAATAGATGATTAATAAATTTCCTAATCTATTAGAATTTTGGTTTATTATTCCCTTCTTTGCCAACAAAAAAAAAAAAAGGAAGGATTATGAATAGGCATTTTCAAGATTTGAAATATCTTTATACTCTATCTGACACAGAAATCCGAGTGACCATTGGAACAGCAAAAGATGTCTTCTAAAAATTAAACCATGAATTATGAAACAGGAAAATGTGCTCAACTGCCACACAATATAAATTCTATATGGCAAGAGGAAACTTGAAGCAACAAATATGGGTTTCTACAAAAGGATTAAATTTTTATTATAAATAGATCAAATTTTTGTATATGTGTGTATGTGGTGTATTTTTCAATCCCAGATTACGTTGGCAGCCATTCAGCAAATATTTTTGTGTCAAAGCATGCGGGTTAGGAGCAGTTGCATTATAATGCATAACGACCGGAAAAACCCGAACACAATACACAAGTATTATGTCATATATGCTGGAGCGGGGCTTTTCACTCATTCACGTGATCACTGCAGCTCAATCCAAAAAGAGTTGACCTTCTTCTGTCAAGAAGTGACAATCTATCTATCTATCTATCTATCTATCTATCTATCTATCTATCTATCTTAGTCTCTTCATTATCTATCTATCTATCTATCTATCTATCTATCTATCTATCTATCTATCATAGTCTCTTCATTATCTATCTATCTATCTATCTATCTATCTATCTATCTATCTATTCATCTATCTATCCTAGTCTCTTCATTATCTATCTATCAATCTAGCTAGCTAGCTATCTAGCTATCTATCTATCATAGTCTCTTCATTATCTATCTATCTATCTATCTATCTATCTATCTATCTATCTATCTATCTATCTATCTATGTTGAAATAATTTCATATTTCCCTTTGGTATGCATAGTCGTTTTAAGAGCTCTAAAAAACCCAGTAAGTTGAATGGTATTTTGAAGACAACAATTTCAACTTACATAAATGACGTAACACAGTTCTGTTGCCGTCAGTACTTTCGAGTACGCGAAATTCTTTGACAGCCACGAAGTATTAATGTCTATATTTATCTCTAACCAGACAGGTCGTCAATGGGTGCAAGCCAGACGAAACCTTATTCACGTAGAGTAGCAAAGCTCAATGTAAAAAACAAAAAACAAAAAACAAAACGAAACAAAACTGGTAAGCAGCTTTCAAGTAGCATAGATAAACAAGCCCCAGCATACCAATAAATGTGATTGATATGCATTAATCGATTGCAGACGATAAGCGACACATTCGAATAGGAGAATGAAACAGAAACAGTAGACTTACATGTAAATTGCAAGAATACTGAGTATATTATACAATCAACTCTAAGGTAAATTTATAATACTAGATGGAAGTTAAGTGAAGCAAGCAGATGACTTCAAGTACCTTAGTGCTTGGAGTCACTCAAGTATAAAAGACATGATCAAAACTGAGAGTGTCTGGAGTGCTCGAAATAAAATGGAAAAAGTATGAAAGTGGAATTTCCAAGACAATCTGAAAATAAGATTTTTCGAGGTGCAGTGGAAGTTGAAGCATGTTGTCCTCCGCTATTGTAAACTAAACTTCAACTATCCACGTTGACAATGGAAATCACAAGGTTTTGATTCGAATGATTCGTCAAGTAATTATGCTCGACATCGTTGTTGAACGAAACTTCCCTTAAATGTTTAGCGATCGAAAAAGGTGGTAGTTTGAAAGGGCTAAATATGAAGAATATGGTTCGTGTGGCAGAACTTACCAACCGATCACTTACTTTGTATCCACGTTGCCAAGCGAGAAAACTGGCGCAAATAGAAGAGGGATAGTGTTGATTTCTCACGCTCAATGCGTGTCGTACGCATACTTTGTCTTTCTGGACTTGGCCATAGAACATGACAAGCGACAGTAAAATGAGAGCTTTTCATTTTCTGGGCCAATAACCTAGAGACCTGGCGGAGTTCTTCAGCTTGTGAAATTGGTTCTCATGAATATGAACACGTCGTCTAGAATGTTGAGTATCTGTGTTCGAACTCTTCCTTGAAACAGGAAGACCATTTCTGTGCCATTCTGTCGCTAATGAAGTCATCTCCTTTCACGGCACAAATATCTCGATCAGCTTTGGCAGCTTTGTGACTTTGATTAAAAGCAAAGAGACGATATCAACCGTGATCATTCTTGTCTATTTGCCATCTTATCTCAAAGGGAGGTCGAATCTGAAATAAAATTTTATTAACGTTAGACAACAGTTTCACAGGTTGACCAGGGTTACGAAGAAGCAAAACATATTACCAAAGATTATTCTTCGAGATCATTCGCAGAACGTCAGAAAACAAAAAAAAAAAACGAACGAATATATGTAACAACCAAAGGCATTATTTGGTTCGAGAAACAGTTGCGTACTGGACATTTGCCTCCCTCGACAAGTGACTTTGGATAATTGTGTACCTCTTGTAATCATTGACTGCTAGTCATTGTTGCACATAAAACGAATAATTTCATTTTTATTTACGTTTTTCTAATGAATCATGACCCAGTGTACATGTTAGTATTTCGTAAATCCATTTCACAAAGTCGTTCCTTGCAGATTGACCACAGATTCTCGATTGGATTTAAATCAGGAGAGTTTTCGCGCCACTCTATAATATTTTGATTTGCTTACTTGCCATTGTGCTCGTGCAGCGTTATAATTTTCTTATGCTTCCTTGGAATAACGTCCATCGCAGACAATGTCTGTAGGACAACTAATCAACAGTCAAGAAAATAGTGTATAGGCGTAATAAAAATCTGATGCAATCACGGATGACGCAATATATTTTCAAGGCCAAACAAATTTCTCCATACAACCAGAAAATAGATTCATATTACTGCACACCACTGCAAATTACGTAATCTGAGGAAAAAATAGAAATCGATTACACCCTGTCACTCCAATGGGTCTAAAACTAACCGTACGTTGAAAGAAAAGAAACTAAAGTGGTTGTTTCAATTAATTTGCACAAGGGTGTACATAAATGTTCGAGGATATGCGTAGTGCATCATGGGAAAAAACACAAACAAGGAGAATTATAACGCTTGATGGAATCACTACAGAGTAGAAGGTGACTATTCACTGAATATATTTAGTGGAAACAAATAAGAGTTGTTATGTAAAGTACTCTTGGAAGATCAAACACACAACACATAGAGAACGACTACAACTTATATGAATCAGCTAAATAATGATACTGGTTTGGGAAATAAACAAATCTGCACTGTTATTGATCCTGACCTGGGATCTCGGCTTCAGCCTCTTTCCCACCAACGTAATATAGCTTCCCTCTGCCTTTTCTAAAAATATATTCATGGTATTTGTTATGATAAACTTACCACTATGGCCCCTAGACATTGTGAATTTGAGAGCAGTACTAAACTGGCGGAAAGGTCTCATCATTTTACAGTTAAAATGATTAGATGGAACCGTAAGTTCTATGCTAACAGTTTCTTCTCGTTTGTGAAACCTCTTCCACCTTCTTGCTTTACAGACAATTTTGATCTTCAAAAATTTTAATGCAATGACAATCGTTAGCTTCTGTCTTCTTAATTTTTGTTTTTTTTAATGTCCTTTTGTTGTTCTTTCTCATTAATATTGTTTTTTCTCATATTTTATCACACTTAGTAACTCTTTACGTCTTAGTGGCTTTGTTGCCTTGCCTGGTGTGAAATGAAAAGAAATCTAATGAAGATCATGGGACACAGATAAGAATGAAAGAAACTCTTAGGTTGAATCAAAAATAATTTTTGTTTTTTTTATGAACTTAATTCTTCAAGATATAAAGTACAATTTTATTTCATTCTTTGCAAAGATTCACTTTCAGTAAAATTATGCAGATTTTGATATGAGCACTTATATATATAGGTTGCCTGTTCTACGACAATTGCTCATTTAATTTGCATACCAACAAAAAAAAACAGCCACAATACACAACAATCAATCAGACAAAAATTATTATTTTATTTATTCATCAGCTGCATGAAAGTACTATAACACATGAAAAACGACTACAAATACGCGAAGCCTTAATCCTAAATTACAGCTCAACATTAGTAAAATTTCATTCAATTAAATGTAACAAGGATAATTGGAAAAAATGACTCGATGTCGTGATGAGGCAATACTTGAAAATAACGACATGACACTTACCGACACATGTTTATCACTGAATTAATATTTCTTGAGCCTCGAGTCCATTTTCTCAGTTTGGTCTCTTTTGACTGACTTATTTTTGGTGGCAAGGTGGGCAATAGCCGGATTGACAGAATATAGAAGGACATTATCTTGCTTTAATATGGCCTTTAACAAAATGTCTCTTGGCTAAAACCGGCATAGATAAAAAAAGGAAAAGTTTGTTTA
>CAHIKZ030005555.1:7787500-7805000 GCA_903632075.3 Acanthosepion pharaonis
GTTTTTATCTGAAACTCTTCGAGCTACTTCCTTTCTGAATTTAAATCTCTAAACTATTCTTACGAAAACTCTTTTGCTGGAGATTGTGGATATACTTCAAGAACAACCTTCAGCAAGACTCTTCATGAACCAATCGACCTTTCATAATGGCGAAATCAGTATTTGAAAAAATATTTATGCATCACCAAAAGTGGAATTTATAGAAGAAAACAGTGATACCCTTTATTATTTGCATCATTGGACCATTCCTAAAAGGAATTAAGGAGAATAATCAATCAGGCTCAAGAAACAAAAAACAAGGAACACGAAATCAAGAACGAAGGATTTTACAAAAAAGTCTTCAATTACAAAAGAAATTTGTAAAAGAAGTTCACATGTGGGACACAAATTTATTTGTGATTTATTGAATTAATAACCAATTTTCATTTTAAAGAACGGACGGAAATATATGTTTGCAAAACCGTACGAGAATTTTATTGGAATATAAAGCAATTTCTGTGAACCAAACACAAACACACACACTGATATATATATATATATATATATATATATATATATATATATATATATATATATATATATAAATCTTAAACTGTTTATGTTTTCATTAACAAAATAATTGCGAGAAATTAAACGTTTTTTTTCAAGAAAATATCTTCCACTATAAAATTACTAAGATTCCCTATACTGTATAGGTTTTAAACAGAGATTCGTTTGATCACTTTCCGTTTAACAATATCATATAGCGAGTTGCATTCTTTAATGGAATCTG
This sequence comes from Acanthosepion pharaonis, assembly GCA_903632075.3. NCBI lineage: Eukaryota > Metazoa > Mollusca > Cephalopoda > Sepiida > Sepiidae > Acanthosepion > Acanthosepion pharaonis. The sequence continues at coordinate 7,788,273 of CAHIKZ030005555.1, forward strand.
TGAAACTTTTAGTTTTAATTTCGCAACTCCAGAAATGATCGAACAAATTCTTTATCGACCAACTCGCGTTTGACATTCATAGTATGACATCTTATGCCTATCTAAAACATTATCGCTCTGTATATATATATATACATTTATTTGATCATTAGTTGTTTTTTTTTAACTTTTACTCAATTATTGCATATGATAAAACATTCGCACACAAACATATAAATATCTGACCACTGAAAAAAGAATAATAAGAAATTTGTAAGACTATTTGCTAATTATATCTACGATTTTTTTAAAGAATTATTTTCAATTGCTTTTAAAAAAGACGAGGAAATATAATATATACTCATAAAAAGATTTAAATTTTGAAAAGAAATACTTCATTTACTATATATAAAACTTCATTAAAAATAATAATTTAAAAAAAAAATCCAAAAGAGATTTGTTTTGTCTTATATAAGCATCTAGGCGTATATATGTATATATATTCATATGTATACATAAGGAAAAATTAAAAAAAAAAAAAAAAAAAAAAGCGAGAGAATGACATAGAAGCCCAAAGTATAAAGTGTAAGAAAAGAGAGTGCCTATCTTTGCGGATTTATTAAGAAAAAAACGCAAGAAAAAAAAAGGAAACATATCTGAATTCTTTTATATTCGTTTCAAACGGAAGCCTTAAGGATTTTAATACGAATAAAAAATTTTCACAGAAATTAAAAAAAAAAAAAAATTAAATACACGGATTCCACATCGAGTTATGGAATGGTTGTAACGGATTTTTACCATTATTCCTGATTATTATTCTTGATTATTATTATTATTATTATTATTATTATTATTATTATTATTATTATTATTATTTCTCTCGGTGGATATTATTGCAAAGAGTCCTTTTTGTTTGTGTTTTTGTGGTGTTGACTACAGAAAAAGGAAAAAGAAAAGAAGAGATCGTTATCATCGTCTGGATTTGAGAATTGTGTAATCGCTCGAAAAAGACATTAATAATAATAATAATAATAATGATGATGATGATGAGGAGAAGGATGATAACACCAAACAACAACAAAAACTAAAGATAATCATCATGATAATTTGACAAGAAAGTGGTTCCTTAAAATTAAAAAAAAAAGAAAGAAAAAGACTTCTGACAAAAGTTATATAACAAGAAGTAAAATACTAAACAAACAGTTTAAAAATATCCACGTTAAAGGCGGGAAAGTATTTTCTTAAGAAAAACAGCAAACAAACTTGTATGTAGAAACTATTAAGATCATTTCTTTTAATTTAAATTCTCTGGCGGAAATATATACTTATTTATTCAAAATATTAGTACGCATTTGAATGTAAAAAAAAAAAAAAAAAAAACACGTGTCTCTTTGTATATCGTGACAAATTCTATACAGATATATATCTGTACCGATCAATAATCCTCGTATATATGCATATAAACATATATATTTCTATATATATTTATATATGTATCTATATATATACAAGTTTTACGCGTAGTCAAAAATAAAATGTGTAAAGAAAACTAAGTAAATATATAAGATCGTATTATTTGCAACTCAGTCATCTGAATTTTTAGAGGAATTGAATTCAACGTCAAAAAGTGGAAAAACTGAAAAAAAAAACAACAAAAAAACAACAATACACGCATACACACACACACATCGGATTACGTACAAAGAAAATTACGCACGCAATTGCATACGCCACGCGAAGGTATTTGAGTGCAATTATATCCGAAGACAGATACATGTGATATTTTGATATACGGCTCGACAGATGTGTCGGATAAAGATAAAACTTACCACCTGAACTAACCACGTGATTACAGGTTGACATTATCGGAGGCTATACGCGTGTCGACATTAATATTGGTGATATTTAAACGTAAGACCTCTACTTAAATAAATATATATATATATATATTAGCCAGGTGTGTATTCACATACATACACAGAAAATACTCATACACTCACTAATAATTTATTTATAAACGTCTAAACTGTGATGGTAGAAAGTTTATTGTCAGTCTGTTTTTAAGGATTTTTCGATTAGATGGAGGTAATTATTGCGAGTAATTTAATAATAATCTAAATTGCCGAGGACGTCTGTCTGTCTGTCTATCTATCTATCTATCTATCTTAGCTGCTATTCTTAATCAATATCGAATTTTCTCTTTTTCTTTCTTTTTCTTCCACACCCTCTCTCTCTCTCTCTCTCTCTCTCTCTTTATCTCTCGCTTCAGGCACCATTATACATGCTCCCTCTTGCTGTTACTACTTTCAACCTGTTTGAATCTATTTTAATGACACTTGTTAACTGCAACGGTCCGTCCCAGCAGATGGCTATGTAGATACAGCGCAGGGGACTAATGTTTTTGGTTACACGTCACCAAGGCTTCTCCACGCTTCTCGCGTACGCCTTTCTGGTTAGCTGTTGGTCATCTTTCAGTGTGCAGTTACCGTTGCCCGAAGGGAAAAAGAACAGCTACCGCCGACAACCGGTGGACAGCGCCCACTTAGACTTCCATGGCGCTAAAACCACAAAATTACCACTGTTTCAATGGCCTGGACACCTAAGAGCCAGCCTTAATGTAACAGGGCTGTCACCCATCATAGCTAAAAGAGCCCCGAATCCAAATCAGCGTTTTCACAACAAAGCTGTTAATATATATCAACATACCAAAAATAATAGCGACTATGCTAATCGTGATACGGCGAAAAACTTTGAAGATCGTCCGTCCCGAAGAGAGGAGGCGATATTAAGACAGAATTATAAAGGCCGTCGCCGTTACGAGGTGGCGAAAATTAAAAGTACTGTTTCCATTAGTAGTGATAAGAACTATAGTAACAATTATACAAATGATAATACTTATCTAAACAGACCTGGCCCGAATCGGGTCGTCGGTGGGGCTAACGCTACAAAAGCCTCGAATGCCGTTAACTCTGGTCGTCTTAAAACTGTTGCTTATGTTCGAGGTGTCAATGGCGAAATATTACAAGATTCAACGCTAATCGACAAAAATGGACAACAAAAGTCGCGACAAGGTTTAACAACCAACGGAAGTTTATATGCGTCCCATATCCAGAACGGGAGTGAAGCGTACGCAGATGGATCCGAAGGACGTAGTCGTGGACGTCATAGGACAACGTTCATAAAAACGGAGACGGATAAAATCGTGGATGACTCTGAGAAGATAAAAAGTGAGAAAAACAGTCAGACGGTTGGGAAATTAAGCAGTAATAAGCGTCGTAAGCAAGAACGGAAGGAACACCTTACGAAACATGCGCACAGAACCCGTGAAAACATCGGGTCCAAATCTGGTTCCTCATCGGTAGACCGTTATTTGGAAGGGTCACTTCGTTCCGATGGATTTTTCAGAAGTGGAAAAATGACAAATTCAAGAAGACTCGGTGTGAAAGCGTACCCTACAGTCTGGTACCCGTATCGCATTGCGCATGATTCTTTCCGGCCATTGCCAGATGCTGGAACCCCGATATTACAATCACCATCATTTTCCTCTTCGTCATCGTTGTCAGTCTCGCAATCATCGTCACAATTAATACCATCTCGATCAGCATCGTCGATTCTATCAATACCATCATCATCGTCATTATTGTCATCATCGTCATCATCAGTTGTTTCTGCTTGGTCAGCCGCAGCAAAAGCGAGTCTGTTATCAACAGCAGCATCACAGTCATCGACATCGCGTTCTTTATCATCATCACCATCTGCAGCATCTTCATCATCATTATTTCCAGCGTCTTCATTGGCGTCACTGTCTCCTAAAACGGCGTCGATTTTGGACCCCGCTACGGGCAACGTAACCTTTTCTCTTCCGTCGATTGGTGCATCGCAATTGCAAAGCAGATCAATCCCGACGCTCTCACCCTCAACAACACACCAAAACACTGCAAAAATAACAGCAGACAATTTTACATCAATAACGCCAGCATCAAATTCAACCGATGAACGAGCTGCAAATCAAACCCGACAACCTCAAAATGATAAGCAAGATCTACTGCAAGAAGATGGTCAAGCGCGAAGTGACCCTTACCGGCAACAACTTCTTCAAATGCAGAATCTACAATTGCAGTTGCAAAAACAATACCAACGCTACCGAAAACGTCAACAGAAGAGGCAACAATACCGTCTCCATCACCACCACCACCACCGCAAACACCAACGTCGCTTGGGTCACCAACGGCATCGACGTGATGTCCGTAATGCCGGCGGTCGCAAATCTCTTCGGCGTAAGCGTAACGCCCGAAAGGTGAATCTCAACAGACGACGACGTCATCATCGAAGGCGAAGACGACGTCGGACGGCTGGAGGACGCCGAAAGTGGGACCCACGTTTGGCACAGGCTGAGGCTGACCGTCGTTGGCAAGCGGCTACTATAACGTCGACAGCATCAACAGTGATTGAGGTGAAAGCTAAACGCAATAATGCGAATTTAATCAACTCTAGTTTTTACGGGAAGAGCAATAAAAAGGGTACTCTCTTGAGCGTAGAGCGAAACGACCTCGCATACAACGGCGACGAATGGAAGAGTCACGTTGGAGACGTGAAGACGCGTGGTGTTGGCGATGTGAAGAGAAACAATGCTAGCGATGTCCGCGCCGTCATGAATTTGACGGCGACTGTTAGAAGGTCATTGAGTCACAAAGGTGTTTCGAAGGGTGACATAACACGAAAACACACGGTCGACAATGTCGTGATGAACGATACCGGATTGACGTTACGTAACGGTTTTGGCATTGGTGCCTTCATGGACAACGGGTCCGAAAAAGACAGCAATTATTATGAAGATAATATGATGGACGAACTAAATTATGATTTCAATGTAGTAGAGATGCCTTCTGAATATATGTCTTCTTCTTTATCCTCATCTTCGAAATCCCCTTTGTCAGATTCCCTTTCTAAGTTTCCCAATACTTCTTCTTCTTCTTCTTCTTCTTCTTCTTCTTCTTCTTCGTCGTCGTCGTCGTCGTCTGCTTTGTCATCGCTATCGGCCGTAGCTGATGTCCTGCGCCACCAACGAAAATTGTCGACTAATGCCACTCGGAAAATGCCTCAAGCCCTTATAATCGGGGTGAAAAAGGGAGGCACCCGAGCCGTATTGGAATTCTTACGCTTACACCCCGATGTCCGAGCCCCGGGTCCGGAACCACACTTCTTTGATAGGCATTATTACATGGGACTAGAATGGTACAGGTATGTAGCTATTTATTTATCTAATATTTTCTTATCTGTGTTTCTGATAGATATCGATCTGTCATCATAGCTGCGTGTGAACGGAGACAATAATTAAAGACGATGTATATGACTGTGAAGCTGACAAGAGTTTAATCGATATTGGCACAAAAAAAAAAAAAAAAAAAAAAACAGAAAAATAAACGAGATTCTTACTGAAGTTTCTTTAAAGCTTGACTCCAACTCAGCTGAAAAAGACGACTCCAGCTTTCTCTACACTCTGACCAGTCGGATGTTATGCTGGGTCTTGTTAATAGCATGTCACAATGAATGAAAGAAAACAGAACTCAGTTACTCTTTGGATGATTCTAAAGAAGTCATGGAAATCTTCCATTTATTAATCCGAAACATTTTTTTATTAATTTAAACGTTATTTTTGGTAGATGCTCATATTTCAGTAGATGCTCCGTTTATATACTGAAAAGTAGTTTTTATTTAATTTCGTCTGCCGGTCTGAATACTTGAGAATTCTTATTAAAGCAGAGAGCATATCTTTTTCTTTTAATAAGATTTCTGGAATATTCAGGTTTGTCGACGAAAATAAATGAAATATATATATTAAACACCATTTTATATATATATATATATATATATATATATATATATATATATATATATATATATATATATATATGGTTCTCATTAGTATGGTTCTCATATATATATATATATATATGAAAATAAACAGGTATATGTAATGTATGATGACGTCTGGTGGCAACAGGGAAGCCCCCAGTAGGGATCGAACCCATTACACCGAGTCAGTGGAAATAGCTTACTAGCTGTTGTTCTACGGCATACTCATACTCATCTCGGTACTGCTGTAATACTTTTTCGTGCATCGGTATACACACACACATATATATGTGTGTGCGTGTGTGTGTGGGTTTTGTATATGGGGATGCAAACGTGTATATACATTCCTATATCGCAACTGACCTGTGGATATAGGTGTTCAAAGTTGTACATGATTTATCTTTCTGTTTAAGCATCTATCTATCTATCTATCTATCTATCTATCTATCTGGGCCTGTTTATATCTATCTATCTATCTATCTATCTATCTATCTCTGAGCCTGTTTATATTTATCTATCTATTTATCTATCTCTGAGTCTGTTTATAGCTATCTATCTATCTATCTATCTATCTATCTATCTATCTATCTATCTATCTATCTATCTCTGAGCCTGTTTATATCTATCTATCTATCTATCTATCTATCTATCTATCTGGCTAGCTCGCAATCTAACTATATAGATATAATATTTCAGAAACATTTTATATATAAAACATTTTCTAAAGAAAAGTATAATATAATCTGGCGTTCTCAGAATTATTTTATTTGAAAAGAAAAAGAAAGAACTCTTCATTATTACACCGAAACATTTTGTACATTCACTAATTTCACGCAGTTTTGTAATTTTCGCGCGAAACTTTAGACCAAAATTTAACACTGAAATGTTTAAAGTTTGCGTAATTTGCATTTTGGGCAAAAATGATTCCAACGACGCCGAGTTACCGGTGAAACGTATGAAGAAAATTGTTAGTAATTGTTTTAGATCTTGTCGATCCTTTCGATCTCAGTCAATTTTACAGACAAACACACATATGGATACATGTGTTCGTGTGTCTGAAAATATATTTGATTGTTTTGTTTATTTTCAGTACAAGAGAAAACAGGGCGTCTACACAAACATGGGTAACCACAAAATAACGTTAAGAATAGTTGGAAATAATGTTTTATTCTTCGATATATATATATATATATATATATATATATATATATATGGCGAGCGAGCGAGCGAGCGAGAGAGAGACAGAGGATAGATAGAATGATTGAGAGAATGAGATACACATTCCGAGAGAATAGATACTTTGTTCATTTTTAATAACAATATCGTCTTTTATACGTGGAAAGATTGATGAGATGTGTACAAAAAAGGTTTCTGTTTTCTTCATTGAAAAAGAAGTTTTCTCTTGTATATTCTGTTTCTAGTTTTCACAAACAGAGCGTTGGTAACTTTCGCGTAGAATATTGAGAAGAAATCATAGAATTAACGGAATAGCTATTGATAGGGAAAATAAGAACTGCTAAACTGCTATTTACCAATTTTAGATTTTGTCAAATTTTATCATAAAGGCGGCATCAAATTCTCTAAAGTTAAAGAAAAACATCGATTTGTTTCTAAAATATTTCGAAATTCAAGATAAACAGAATGGCTGAAATACATTCACACAATTTCTGATATTAACCATTTTTTCTCATATACCTTAAAATTATATTTTTTAAAAAATAAAAAAAAACATGAAAACTACAGACACAAGTTCATTTTCTCCATCAAGACATTCATTTCTGTAGTTCACTGCTACCAGCAAGCAGAAAATTATTTTTCTCCTGATGATGACCATGTTGGCCGAAACTAGTCGAGGAATAAATAATAATAAAAACGAAATAATATTAATATACAACCCAGTGTGTCTGAAGATTTTAATTTTTTAATATTTTTTATTGTTCAATATATATATATATATATATATATATATATATATATATATATATATATATATATATATATATATATCCTGATAAAATGAAGTACAAATAGAGTATAAAACATATTTATGGAGTGTTAACAATGTTTTTGATTTAATGTCCTAAAATATATATATATATATATATATATATATATATATATATATATATATATATATGTGTGTGTGTGTGCGTGCGTGTGTTTGTGTTTCTGTGTCTGTGTGTCTGTATTTATGTGACTGTGTCTGTGTGTCTGTGTGTGTGTCTTTATTTGGCATATTCGTGGTGGATATTTCATTTCGGTATCGTCATGCCTTCAAGTCGGATCAAATTCGATATATATTCCATATATACACTTGAAATAATAAAGGTATTTTTATATATCAAATATTTTATAAAGTGTCAAATGGAAAAAAAAAGAAGAAAGTGCACCCTGTCTTTTCACGACATAAGCGAACACACCTCTCCAAAAATGATTATTTTGTGAATCGTCAGATATACTTGGGAAATGTATTGGTGTTGTTCTCTGTTGTTTTATCTGCAGAGTAAAATTCGGGGTTTTTCTACTTTTAGACTGGTTTCCGTTGAAGACTCAAGAGCCCAGTTTACATTGTTATTTAACCTATAGCTGAAGTGGGATAAGAGAACAGATTCGGGCCTTGTCTAAGTGTATGAAGTGTGAAAGTGAACGCAATAAGATTAGCAAGATTAGAATTTGAACTCGGTTCGCCGATTCGTCTTTCCGTGCCAATATCTTTTACACTAGCCTTACATACACTTTTGAAGAATATGAAATATTTAAAAAAGAGATATTTTCTTAACGTCAGGGTTAAGCTCAGAGAATTTAAGGTATTAAATGTCTACCTCGAAGAAAGAAAACGATAGAATATGTCATTCATCCTGTTCATCTATAGAGAGAATTATAAAAAAATGAAAACGAAGAAAGATTTAGAATCCAGATATTTGCATAAATTATATATATATATATATATATATATATATATATATGTGTGTGTGTGTGTGTGTGTGTGTGTGTGTGTGTGTGTGTGTGTGTGTTAAAGAGAAAAGAGAAGCCGCAAACGTTTTTGGTTACAATGTGGAATTTTTTAATATGTATTTTACTTTATTTTCCGAAATTTTGCTACACGTGTTTCGGATCTTGTGACATTCATCAGGCGAAGAATGGTTATTTCCACATATTATTTAAAGGAATTCATTGTTCCTTATGTTTTCTTATATTTAACCATTGTCTTTTGTGTGTGGTAGTAATCCAAATTCTTCTTGGATTGGTGAAAAAATATTCCTTTGCTTAAGGGGTAATAATACAATTAGGACTCATTAGAGAAAGGGTAAAGAATGAGGTCTTTGATCTTATCGTTTTTTTTATATCCTCTCTATCATTTTAGACTTTTCTCCGTTTTCTTGTATTGTATTTCTCCCTAAAATTACTCCCTATTGCCCGGCTAGTGTCGTTTTCTGAGTACACCTGCCTGCTAGGGCGGCTAGATATTTGTATTTCTTCAGCACCCACTGAGCGAACCTGTAGTTTATACAACGACTATACTGAACCTACCTTAGTTACAGATTCTGCGAGAAAGCACATAAATTACAGAGTGTCCCCCCAAAATTTAACATCATTTCACAGGCCAATAATTTCTGAAATTCTTGTTGAAATTACCTCAAATTTTCAGAGAATGTATAGAAAGAGATCAAGATTTTATATTTAATGGAAGAGGATATTACGTGCTTATCTCAATGAGAATCTGCCAGAGAAATGGAGTGGTGGAGATGAAGACAGTTTTCTAATGAAATGGCCGCCGCGGTCACCAGACCTGTCCTCGTATGATTTCTTTTTATGGGGATATGTGAAGGGACTTGTCTATGTCCAACTCTCTTCCTGCTAGCATTGATAAACTCAAACAAAGAATCACTTCCGCGCTCGATATTGTTACCGTAGACATGCTACAGCGTGTTTGACAAGAGCTTATCTACCGACTTGACGTGTGTCGTGTCACAGGCGGTCCACATATTGGACACTTATAAAATCGGTCCCAGAATAAACTTATGATGTTCAGCACTTAAACTGTTCAATTTCAGCGAGCTAGACTTAGTAATTTTCAAGATAAATGATGTCAAATTTTGAGGGATAGTTTGAACAAAGGGAACACACTCAAACACTGATTGTGTTAATACAACCATCAACAGATGTTCCGTCTGTTCAATTTCTCTCAAAAGGCTTTGATTAACCCGTGGGTATGATTTTCAGGTACTTTCAAAATGTTTCAACGCCTAAGTGGATGTTCGAGTTTTTGTTCATTATTCCATAAGAAATATTTCTGTTGAAACATCTTCGTTGGGTTTCTTTAAATCTTTGGATCAAACACTTTTCTTAAAATCTGGTGTAAGTATTTTCAAACTCTGCCAAATGGGTCCTGTAGCAATTCCAAACGCTAACATTTTGATCGGTGTATTCTCCGGTTATCAACGGGTGAAATTCAAACTTGTAACTTTAATCTGTGGCACTATCGAAGGTTTAGGGGGGAAAAAAATCTTTAATTTTTCAGAATATTTTTACTCGCCGATTGTCAAGTACCTATTTAGTGGCGGAGAAGGCTTTGCGATTTAACTTGAGTTAAAATTAAAAAAAAAATAAAAAAAATCAATCACTGAAGTCCCATTGGAAAAGATGCCTTCCAAAAGCTAAGCAAAATTTTAAAAACAGGAAAATTTCACTGGAAACAAAGAAAACAGTGCTGAACTGCTAATATCAACACGGCAGTGAATAATAGATATGTTGATTGATTGGTTCATTTTTTTACGGCTTGACAACCAGTTTCAAGATATTTAAAGCCAGAAAGTTATTTTTGAAAATTGTAAAATTTTGCGGGGAGATAATAAAGATTTAGGGTTACACGTATTACTAATTAACCCATAGGTGGGGGAGGAGAGGTGGATTCATTCCTTTCTCGAGGGTATTTGCGCGTAAGTGAATAACGAACCCAACTGAAATTGAAACTTGGCTCTTTGATTAACAATTCCGAGCCATTATCCATTGCACCGTCCGCACATCCAAGCTGATAGCACCTGGTATTCCCAAGCAGTCAGAATGATGGACAATTTTCTCACAGAGGCAAAAAGGATGTGGTTCTACAGAAGGATGCTGAGGATACCATGGACTGAACAACAAGGAAGTTTTAAGGGAAATAAAATCCATACGGAAATTTGTGTGACGCATAATAAGGAAAATCGCTCTGGAAAATTTGACACACACAGGACAAAGAGGGTTATAGGAAAACATCATGTAACCTACTTCCTAACTTGGAAAAACGGGTGGCAGAGCAAGAAGTGGTAGGGGTAATGAAAAGATAAGCAGTGTTAATTGCTACAAGCGATAAGATGTTGTGGAGAGCCATGTGCGCCTTTGTCCTGAAGAGAAACGGTAAATCGAAAAAGAATCCGTGAGAAAGAAGTCGTTATTAAATCTGTTAGATAGGATCGTGAACCGTTGAATAAGAATTATTCTAACCAGAAAACAAAAATGAATACACTCAGATGCGGGTCGATACACGCAGGTGTTCATATATAAGTATATAGGTATTTGACAGGAGGTACTGTTGGAAGCAGAAAGACAGGGCCAAATATCTATTTCGGATCGACTAAGATGCACTCCAAACAAAGACACAGGAATTCAAAGATAAATGTCATACAGAACTTTCCCGTTTCAGGAAATAGCAAGGCCAGTTCTACACATTTTGAAAAGTTTTGTAAATTAAAATTTATATACTGAAGATATGTGAAAAGGCAAGTTGACTCAAAAAGAAACAAAAATGGATTTTTAAAAAAGTTCTAAAAGATATCAGAGATATTAACATCAAAGGTTAACTTTAACTCTTTTAAAATCCAATGGTACTAATCTGTCCAACTATATATGGAATTTTAAAAAAAATCAAATTGTATCTTGGGTTTGTTACCTTCATTTAAGCGCAAATACCATTGGGAAACTTATGAATCCATCTCCCAGCTATTTGTTAAATAGTAGGGAAGACTGGGTCCTATAGCATTGGTTAGCAACAAGTCTATCGCAGAAAAATAAAACGACGACCTACTGTGGTAAAATCTCCTGCTTAGTCAGTCATGAATCGAAAAAGACATGATCTCTCAAGCGTGTATCATTTATGGCAGTTAACTGATTGGGTGAAGTTGGATGTCCCCAGATTAAGTGAGAGATTCTGAAAAAGGCGAACAGTTATAGGGATGGTAAAAAGTTTTCTTGGAGCAGAAGATGGCGATTGTAACATGTAAGAAACCGTAAACAATTTTTGAATGTCGAAGGGGTTATAAAAAATCAACACATATTTTCCTAGCTAGTTGGTTTCAGAGTAATATATATATATATATATATATATATATATATATATATATATATATATATATATATATATTTATGCAAAACTAGGGAAATCCGTATGGGTGGAACCAAGGAGGATGATATCCGGAAGCTCAATATAAATTCAGAGCAAATATGTTTGAATAAAAAAACAGACCACTTTAAGGTTCCATGTAATAAATTATTTCACCACAGCCCTTTTAAAGGGCTCTGGATCATCAGACTTTACTTCCAAAGGTTGAAAAAAATTATATATATATATATATATATATATATATATATATATATATATATATATATATATATCGGAATTTTCAGACGAATCCATTACATTCACTTACGTATGAATACCGTTGGGGAAGGTATGAATACTCTTCTTCTCGTCCCAGCTATGGGTAAATAGCAGAACAGGTTGGGTTCTATAGCTTTTTGATGGCAACTGGTGTAGGAGAAAAACAACACTGAATTCAAAACCTGCGGAGGGTCGTTTGGGGACCTTGTGGCTTGTAGTGGACCAGGTATTTGTATTCAGCTTCAAGAACACTGGTTGGTTCTGCACAAAGCCTTCACCACTATAATCAAATCATATGTGCAGGTGTCTGGCTAGGAACTAAGTTGCTTGACACTCATACATCGTTAAAACGACGGGAGAGTCCAGCATATATATATATATATATATATATATATATATATATATATATATATATTTAAAGAATACTATAAATAGTTATGTTTTTTCTTCGGATTTTCTTCTAGTATTATGTATCGACAAATTTTGGGGTACCCAAGATGAACAATGGTAGATTTCGAAATCATGGTTTAGTTATCATTTAGGGAAACCCCACTATTCTCTACCTTATTGAACCTCGCTATCGAAGCCAACGAGTCAGAAGACAAAACTTTACTTGGCAAAGATTTTGTTTTTAAATCCATATAATTCCATTATTTACATTATTCGGACTATTGTCCTCATCTTTGTCGCCATATTTATTACAACGTTTCCGGCCTTCTTCAGTATCTGTCTACATTTCTGAGATGAGGTATTATGTACACCATTTACATTATTCGGACTATTCTCCTCATCTTTGTCGCTATTATTATTCCAACGTTTCGGCCTTCTTCAGATGGTTGGAATGTCGAACTGAACCCTTTATTTCGCTCACTGGGGTAGACTGTTCTAGTTCCACGTGCCATGTCTAATGGATGTCAGTTATCAGTTATCTCCTGCTTAATTCACCTCTTCAAGTTCTCCACTGCCTTAACCGGGTATTGAACTCACACTCTTTGGGTCCTGTCATTGGATCTAACTAACGCCTTTATCCACTGTGCCATGTGTCCTTGAGGACATCTGTGTATGAATATAGACAGATATAATTCCATCTATAATCCCATCCATGAGAATATTATTTGAGTCTGATTAAGCTCTTTTAAATGACAAAACCTTTTACATAGAATCTTCCATTTTTCTTCATTCAATGACACATCATTTGTTATGCATTTTCGTAGGTTATGCATACCACACTCATAAATGTAGATTGTTACACACAACGTCGAAAAATATTCGCTATTAACACAACTATGCTTATATCCATTGTTAGGTCTCTGTAGACATTTAGTAAGTGTCGATGAATCGCAGTGAGTGAGTTAGAAATTCTGTTTCGTATGAACGTTTTTTATCAGACGTCATTTTGCTGGACTGCTAGATAAACGTGGTCGGAAAGTTATGGGTTATTGGCCGGGGGGGATATTCCACGTGTAAAGTCATTGCACCGATATCTGTCCCTGATGTCAGGAAATATGAAATACTACTTTAGGAGTTGAAGATGCATGATTGTGGTATCTTCTAGGTGTGACGGGCGTTCCACAAAGTTGCGTGATATTGGGGGTGGGGGGAGGTTTGATCTGGCGGTAATGAAGCTTAACCCCTGAAACGATCATTGGTTCGAGAGCCATCATCTGATAAAGGATTTGGTGGGCCTTCCAGCTGATGACATTACACCGACACATGCACCTATGTGCGCGCTTGTGTGCACGTGCAATTTGTGTGTGTGTGTGTTCGTATGTATGTGCCTATGTGTGGATATATATATTCATATGCGTATATATATATATATATATATATATATATATATATATATATATATATATATATATATATATTTAGGCTTTCCATAGAGTTCGTGTGCACTTTCAAAAAAAATTATAACTTTATTTGTTTTGTATTTGCGATAGAAATAATCTGTAAAAAATGTTATAAAGTTTAATGTACCTAGTTTTTTAAGTATAGCTAAAATAACTAATGTGATTTCAGACATTACCGTAAATCAGTTGGCAAATATTTTCCGTGAACTGCAAAATCGTATTACCCTTTGTATTGTTAATGATGGAGGACATGTGGAAACTTAAATAAAATTTCAATAAAACCCGAAAAAAAACATAGATTTACTTCTTTCTAATCCTTTTTACAGATTATTTCTATCACAACTACAAATAAAGTCATAAATTTTGTAAAGTGCACACGAACTTTATGGGCACCTGTGTATATATATATATATATATATATATATATATATATATTGAGAAAGATATGAAAGACTGGAAAGGTTTTTGAGATGCATTTCAACTGTTACGATTTCATCGAACTGGATTTTGATGACGTTGCCACGTATACACATGCGCACAAAACGAGAGACGCAGGTATTTGCAAAAATCTTTTTTTTCAAAGAATTCTTTTCTCAATCTAGCTAAAATCCTCTATATTCTTTTTCTTTTTCTTTATCTCTCCACCTCTTTTGTTCCTGATTATCTCACTCTGCGACGATATACCATATTAATTCTCTCTCATTTCGTGCGCGTGTGAAGTCGTGTCAACGTCATCAAGTCCCAGTCCGATGAAATTTCACGGATGAAACGCGTCACAAAAAAAAACATTCCAGTTTGTCATATTTTTCTAAATACTGTTTGTTGTTACATAAAATTATACAAACTTATAAATCGTTATATCATATATATATATATATATATATATATATATATAATTGATAGAAATTAGGAGGATTTGAGATAATTATAATTAAGTAATTAATTATAATATATATATATATATATATATATATATATATATATAAAAGATGGATTTATTTTTAATCTGACATTTTTGTTACGTCAAAAAGCAATATTATAGTGAAGCTCAAATTTTAAATAAAGACCCTGTTTTTTTTTTACATGATGTATATTTGATCATTAGGCTTGCGGTGACGAGAAAACTTAGTAAAAAAAATATGGTCTCACCAGCAAAGATTGAACCTGAGACTGTAGTTACTCTTACAAAAGTGGGCCGCAGTTTTGATACAATTTCACATGTGATCTAATAATTTAATAAAAATTATTAGGTCACTTGAGAAAAGTGTATAAAAACTAAATCAAAGCACCTTTGACTATTCAATATATATATATATATATATATATATATATATATATATATATATATATATATATATATATATATATATATATATATATATATATATATATATATATATATATATATATATATATATATATAATAATAGATATACGTTTTATTAATATATATGTAGGATATTTATATATATATATATATATATATATATATATATATATATATATATGAAAAGGATCATCACACATACATACATACATGCATACATACATACGTACATGCATACATACATACATACGTATAGATTTTATTTGAAAAAAAACTTTCTGGACTTTTTAACTATTACTACACTATAATAAATTTCACACTAATCCTTACCATCTAAGTTAATCTTAACAAATCGATTATATTGAGTAGTAGACTTTTTTATATAGTTGTCACAATTTAATAAAGATATAGGAAGATATATGTACTGTTAAATATATATATATATATATATATACATATATATATATATATATATATATATATATATATATATATATATATATATATATAAGCAAAAAGTAAGAGATTTTTGTCACGTATATACATGTATACATAAAAGATAGAGAAAAAACCGGCTAAAATCTATATTCATCAATACACGTACAAATGTAGTATTATTTATTACAAAGGATTTTCAATATGATATTAAATAAACAAAAATTAAATAAAATTAATATTACATCTAGGCTAATTCCTTCTATCTATCTATCTATCTATCTATCTATCTATCTATCTATCTATCTTCTGTTGCTATCTATCTATCTATATCAACCTATCTGTCTCATTTTTGCCTTTTTTTGCCGTTTGTTTAACTGTAATATCTTATTCCTTCGATACGTACGTGAATCGCTCTGGTTCTTGTCTTTCTGTTTTCTTTCTGTCTATATCTGTTAGAATGGTCCATTAAATATCGACAAATATCCGTTGAACTAAAGGTGTTGTTTCAAACAATCCTTGTATCCGTGTGTTCGGCAAGATGTATGGTTTGACACCTTTTAGGAACGATGAAATGTTCCCAGCACGAAAACTGAATTTATTGCAACATGTAAAAAAAATATATCTATATATATAATTAAATA
>CAHIKZ030005555.1:7810000-7835000 GCA_903632075.3 Acanthosepion pharaonis
AATAAACCAGAAGCAGTGATTAAAGACTAAAAAAAAAAAAGCTCTCTTATAGATTATTCCAGTGTCATCAGATGAAATATATATCTGTTAAAGAATATGACAAAATAAGGAAATTGAAATTGAAAAGCAAAATGGCACCTTAAACCAACTGTCATGCCTGTAATGAGTGGAGCACTGGGTACGATAAATGTAATATAAACACAATTCCATGGCAGCCTTTGCTTACAAGCAATTTAAAAAAAACAGCACTGTGTGGAATTGCGAATCTTCTCAAGAGATTATTGTCAATGTAAACAAATGATTTAAAACTGTAAATATTGAATATCAAGTAACCTCAGACTTTTTGCAAATAAAAGGCATGTATTTACGACTTTGCTTTATCACAGATCGCTCATCATCATCATCATCATCATCATCATCATCATCATCACCACCACGTATTATGGAGTTAAGCTAACTACAAGTATTAGCGGTTTATGGCATCTGGCTAAATATCTGGGACCCTTGAGATATTTGTCAGCTATATATTTGGGAAGAAAGTAAAAAAAAAAAAAACAAAAAAAAAACGCGCCTGTATATTATAGACCACCAAATAAGTTATCATCACTGCAAGATTTCATATCTTTGAGAATCTACACTACAAGATGACAAGTTAATCAAGGCAGCTTAATAGCGCTATATGAAATTAGATGTGTCAACATTATTAAGAATTTTCGATATTGAAGAATTTCCGAAAAATAAGTGATAACGTTTGCTTCTGGTTTTATTGAGAGTCTAAGAAAATATCGGACGTGCTTTTTTTTTCTTTACCAAACATCATTTATTTCCGAGGTGGGTGTGAAGGCATTTTTAGAAAAAAAGAAAAATCTGTTAACATTAATAAATTGTAGACGGTAGAGTCGACTGTCTAACAGCGTATTTCAGATGATTATATACTAAGAAAGAGGCTATTACAATCGATAGAAGACTCCGGCTGAAATTAGTTAGAATAATATGAGACAAAATAACAAAAAAACAAAAAAACAAACCCGAAAAAAAAAAAACAAAACAAATAATAATAATAATAATAATAATAATAATAATAATAATAATAATGTAGCTTGAAAAGTTCTTTGATGAGTGATCTCTTATTAACTTCACAGCCACGACGATTCCTGGGTATGACGATAAGCTACATCCGGCAGCCAGGCCTCTGATTGGGAGATTGAATGTTTTAACGAGTGTGGAACCCCCTCTTAATTGTTGTTGTTTCCAGATTCCCCCTGACCCGGGGGTGGTAGCACCTGTTAGGGGGTTAAAGCTATGGGTAAATAGTGAACCTCTAAACACTATGAAAGTAGAAAAGTGCATTTTTATCGTATTACATTATTATAAAAACAAAATTACTAACAATAGATGTTTATAGTAGAGTTATCAGTAATAAATTTTTAAAGCAGAATTAGCAGCAATAAATTTTATAGCAAAATGACCAACAACATATTTTATCTGTAGTTAAAGCCATAAAATTGCGTTCAAAATATTTAGATTCCGACATGAAGTAAGGTGTTGATATGCCGGTAAACAAAATAAAAAAAAACAGTCACGGCGCCATATTTACAGACATTTTTGCTAAAAAGAAAAAGATTGTTTTCTGAATTTCTTAATTATCAATATAAGTAATAAATGTCCATTTTTACTGTTGTAATTCTCGAAGCATTTAGCATAAAGCTTCCGTGTCAGATTTTTTTTTATCCAGAAACGTCTCTAAAACACGAATATTAATAAATTGTATGTTTAATATCAGTACAAAAAATGTTTACGGGAGTATAATGGATCCTAAAATGATTCATTGAGAGGATCGGATAAAAAAATAATAAACAGAATCAAGAATATTTTAAAAAAACAAAACCAAAAAAAAGCCTTCATATGTAGCACCCCACTCGCCTTTTTCTTTCATATCCCAGAAACCGAAGGTGTTTGTTAGATCGAGTAAACAGCGTAGAATGTCGTGCGACGCACCTGAGATGCAATTTCCATAGCAGAAGTACAAGTAGTAGTTATTCGAGGTGATAGAAAAAGCACGTCGCATGCAACGGTCATGCCAATCGTACTGCTTGTTAAAGTTCATATCGTCTAACGCTTCTTGTGATGGCGAGGAGGTGACAGACATGTTTTGCCGTGGAGAAATGTTTATTATTCTTACAGGCTTAGTGCGCATGGGTGAAATAGGGAGTTAATCATGAGTTTTGGAGATACTCCTTTTTCGATTTCTTCCTAAATTACTTTAGAGATCCTATGAAATACGCTAGAACTACGAACACCTCATGGACAGGAGTAGATAGGTCCGCCTATCGCCTGGTCCATACACCTCCTCGGCCTTTGACAAGTGTAGAAGTTTACCGTCTGTTTTCGATTCCTTCTAAGGTCTACTTCAGTGCTATACTCCTGACACTTGTCCTCCAGACAGTAACCCTCTACCTTGGGTGGTTCATGGGCATTGTATTCGGTGAATATTATATATATATATATATATATATATATATATATATATATATATATATATATATATAATATATTTATATATAGAAGTAGCGATAAACGGACAGACGGATAGATAGATAGATAGATAGATAGATAGATAGATAGATGAATAGATAGATAGATAGATAGATAATGAACAGGGATAGATAAGAGAGACAGAGAGATAGGAAAAAAAAATAGATACATAGATTAATAAACCGAAAACATACAGGATATATATATATATATATATATATATATATATATATATATATATATATATATATATATATTACACGTATACCTATAAAGACGGATCAATATACAAGGGCTGGTGAAATTTTTTTACTCGTATATACATCACAAAATCTGAATATCCCAAAAATTTTAGTTAACAATTTTGTCAATATGTTTAAACCAATCTCTGTCTTCTCTCTCTCATATATATATATATATTATATATATATATATATATACACACACACACACACATACATATATATATATATATATATATATATATATATATATATATATATATATATATATTTCTTCAAACGTTATTCCTAGTGTTTACTCGTATTCTAAATAAATCGTTTATTTTAAATAGTACTTATTTCCTCTGCCGGGCAGCGAAGTAGAGAAAATTTAGATAAGGCAGGACACAGTGTTCCCCGGTGTGGCAGTAAAATCACTTTACAGTTACTTATATTAAAAAAAAAAAAAAAAAGCCAAGCATTGAACGATGTAGCTTACTAATCGAACAGTATCAGTAATTAACTTTTGTTTCACATAGTATTTTTTTATTAACCAGAATTAACCCGAACCATTTTAATAATAAATTTTGGGCTGTTGCTTAATTGTTTTCTCTTAATTGTTATTGTAAGTAACTGTATAGTGACATCATTGCCACCCTGTACATATACAGATAATATATATATATATATATATATATATATATATATATATATATATATATATATATACATGACTTTGTCTCCGATTGTCTCCGATTGTCTCCAAGTAAGCTGCGATAAACATTATTTTGTATTTAAGTAAAAAAAATGTTATTTTAATTTCAACACGATGCAGATAAAATTTGAAAGCTCGTTTTTGAGTTTGTTTTTTTAAAAAAGTGACACCTGCATTTTGAAAAGCATATCAGGGTATAGTTAAATTGAATTAATCATCAAAAATCTGTGAGTAAATTCAATTTAATTATTCCTCGATGAGTGGACACCATGTGCGAGACTCTGAATTGGGAAGATAAATTTTGAACATTTTATTTCATTTGTTTACTATAAGTGTTCGGTTTCTGAATAATTAAAATGACTTTTTTTCTTTTCTTTAACAACGTTATCCACCAAAAATACACTGATCAACTTTTTTTTCTTGTAAGATACTATCTTTGTTCTATATATATATATATATATATATATATATATATATATATACCGGACTCATAAATAATTACATCGGTTACACAACTACATGCTTATCCAGACGGCTTACGTTAAACCTATCTGATCATAGCCCCATTAGAACCCATTTCAACACACACACAAATTATTTACCAGGCTCCATTAGAAACATACTAGTAGAAACACAAAAATTGCATCAAACTGTAAAAAAAGATTAAAAATAACGGAAGCTTTAATAATAAAAAAGAAAAAGCCAACTCTTAACAATATTAACTACGAACAAGGCCACAATGTGCTAACCGTATTCAGAAATTAAAAAAAAAACTCTATAACACACTAAAACATACACATAATGCACACACTCAATTAAGGTGAAAAATCGAATCATCCTTGATAATGGCTAGAGGTATAGCCGAAAGCGCTCGGAAATATAAAACATTTCAACAGTTCTTACACACTCTTTGTCCAGAAAAGAAAACTCTTGTTCGAACACAAGAAAAATTAAATAAACAGCTTAACCGTAGTACCATATCTGTCGTTTTTAATGAAACATACATATATATATATATATATATATATATATATTCATATTTATGTATATTATTACTTTATATGCGCAGTGCCTATTGGAAAGTGATCAATTTCAGTGATAGAGCTAGCATATTCAGGATTACAAACTCAAATTCATACAATTGAATATATATATATATATATATATATATATATATGAATAAATAAAGTTTTTAAGGTATGCTATATTTATGGTATAAAGTGCTCAATATCAGAAATAGAGCGTGTGTTAATATAAAAGTGAACATTGAAGTAAACACTCAGAGGCGACAGACTGTTTCATGCTAAACGCAATGGGCTGACGATTGCGTCTAGCATGAAACAGTCTGTCGCCTTTGAGTTGAGTTCAATTTCAACACACACACACACACACACACACACACACACACACACATACATATATATATATATATATATATATATATATATATATATACTGAACACATCCGACGTTTTCGTCGCCTGTGGCTCGAGCAACTAAAAATCGAACAGACAGACTACGAGCATGTATCATTTGATTAGGCAAAAACAACCTCGCTTTTTGGAAAGCCTGAATGCAGACAACTTGTACACATGGTCCACAAACGATCCTTCCTCGGCGTTGTCGTTATCTTACACCGGTTGCTGCCCAAGGCTATAGGACTCAGCCTATCCTCCTATTTACCCATAGCTGAGAGAGGCCTATACATATTTTTTTAGATGTTCAGCTCTACAGCGGGCTTCAAAAATCGCGCACGCAAAATGTATTGATTACCTAATTTTACGTATTTTATTGATTTACCTGCTGTATACCTACTTGTGCAGCACTCTGTATCCGATGGCCTCATGCAGAACGCCGTAGATTAGGAACTTTGGTTAGCAGTCGCAGACCATTACCACTGGAGTTAATTTCATACTTACTTGTATATCTCCACTTGTGTCTCTTGGCCAGACTAAAGTAATTTAAAATATAATTACATTTGAATTCAAAACTGGAAGTTAACTGAGTAGAACAAATTGCAGGAGTGATATATATATATATATATATATATATATATATATATATATATATATATATATATATATGTAAGTTCTAAATTAAATGGAATTATTGATTAAAATGGTACGTACTTTTATTTTATCTTTATCTTAGTGGATAACGGCTAGCGAGCAAGGCGGGTAGAGCATTCTACTGTTTAGTGAGTTTGGTCTACACTAGATTCCCGGTATTTGTAGCCGTCGATTAGATCTGATTAAATCAAGTTTAATAAATATCTAACGCTTGTCGACAATCGAAGATAACTTTTTCGGATTCAAAACTGAATACTAATTCGCGTTTGAAGGAAGAATTTAACAATTATCCGCTTTTTTGTTTTTTGGAACACCAAATTAAATCTTTATCCGACCATTGAAATAAATATGAAATTTAAAAAAATATTTTTTTAAAAATATTATTATTGCATAATGACGGTTCTGTCGTCTCGCGACTTCGGAAAAGTCCGATAATAGCAAAACTTCGTATCGCCATTGCAAGGAGGTAAACTCAAATAAAAAAAAATATTTAGACATTACAAAGTAAGACGACTTGATAAGTTGGTGAGGAAATTTCGAGTATTTTTTTGCGGTGTTTATCATATTTTGAAAACATTTTTATATGACTTTTTAAAATTTTGACGCCCCTTTATAAAATGTGAGTCTCTTTAAAAAAAAAACAAAAACAAAAAACGTGGACGTATCTTTTTTAAGATGTGAGCGTTGCTTTTTAAAACGTAGACATCTTTTTAAAAATTTGGACGTCTCTTTTTAAAGCATTTACTATAAAATTAAACTTTATAATATTTATAGACAATGTACTGAAATAAAAATTGAGGCAAATAAAATCTTTTAAAAAGGAATAAGTTCAAATATTTTTATATATTAATCCATAAATACATATCTTTCCCTTATAATTTGTTTAAATTAACTTTGTTCAAATCTGTCTATCTAAATATCTATATCATTTTTTATATCTCTGTTCCTATCTCTCTCTGTTCATATTCCTATCTATCTATCTATCTAGCTAGCTAGCTAGCTATTTAACGGGGGAAATCATATAAAAGTTTTATATATCAGGAACAATTTTAGAGAAATTTATAACAATGTGTAAAAGGTTTTTAATGACGTGTTTCGACCTTTAGGACGTCATCAGACGAAAGTGAAGTTTACGTTGTATAAGACTACACTTGAGAACGAAGGACAGAGGACGCCGAGAATTTTAAATTAATACATATGTATATATATATATATATATATATATATATTGAACAATAAAAAATCAAAATCTTCAGACACACTGGGTTGTAGATTAATATTCTTTCGTTTTTATTATTATTATTTCATTTAGATTTCTCTACTAGTTTCGGCCAAAAAATATATATATATATATATATTCTGTTTATGCGTTAATTTTAAAGATACAGCTATTTAAGTAAATGCTCTGTTTATAGTAAACAGTATTAATTGCATTTACCGGCCTGGATATTCGAGAAATTTCGAAGAAAATGCGTGCCCTCCAACAGGAATCGAACTTGTATCCTATACATATTTTCAACTGAATTTTTCGGACATTCAGGCCGGCAGATTTATAAACTGAGCATTTACTTAAATAATTGTATATATATTAAAAATAATGTATAAACAGAAAAAAATAATTGTCGAACTCAGTCCATTATATATATATATATATATATATATATATATATATATATATATATATATATATATATATATATATATATATATATATATATATATATTCTAGTTACCTATCTATTTATCTATGTATCTCAGTCTGTTTATCTCTCTCTCTCTCTATCTATCTATCACAGTCTGTTCATATCTATCTATCTATCTATCTATCTATCTATCTCAGTCTGTTCATATCTATCTATCTATCTATCTATCTTTCTATCTCAGTCTGTTCATATCTATCTATCTATCTATCTATCTATCTATCTATCTATCTATCTATCTATCTATCTCAGTCTATTCATATCTATCTATCGATCTATCTATCTATCTCAGTCTGTTCATCTCTCTCTCTATCTATCTATCTCAGTCTGTTTATATCTATCTATCTATCTATCTATCTATCTATCTATCTATCTATCTATCTATCTATCTCAGTCTGTTAATATCTATCTATCTATCTATCTATTTATCTATCTATCTATCTATCTCAGTCTGTTCATATCTATCTATCTATCTATCTATCTATCTATCTATCTATCTATCTATCTATCTATCTATCGCGAGATGTGCTTCAATCAGCCAGTTAATGTGAGTAGACAGAAAGCCGGTTGGAGAGACACGGAAGGTCCATCAACAAGCAAAATATCGATCGACTTATTATCAATCGAGGAATTCCCCAAACAGACTCGCACTGCATTCGTCTTTGCATTCTCTTTCTTTTTTTTTTATTTCCTCTCTTCCAAAATGTCCTACGTATTTTTTTTTTTTTTTGGGGGGGAGACAGAATTTTTATGCACCAAAGAAACAAAAATAATCGCTGAAATTGATTTGTTCCTCATTTTTTTTTTTTTTTAAGGAATAAACAAATTGCAGAAATAAGTTTTTATTAATTTAGAAAGCGGAGGAGGTATGTTAAAGTAGCTTCATCTCACCGATTGCCATGAAGGCTGTCTAGCGATACGGCTGATTGAGGGCAATCAATTTATATCGAGCGACCTGATGAAAGCTGGAAAATGTACCGGTCGAAATATTCGAGTGTAATTTAAGAAGAATTAAAAATAGTATAAGTTTCTACGTACAAATGAACTTCTTTGTTCGATGAAAAATTAACAGAGAAAATATGACGAAGAGTGTCAAAAAGTTTACATTATTTAATGTTTTTTCATTCGCTTTAGTTGTCATCTATCTATCTATCTATCTATCTATCTATCTATCTATCTATCATTTCACTTGATAAATCTTCAACTGACTCTAGCTACATATTTTGTCCCATGCTGAAGCCAGGATTTGTAATTTTGCGCATCAGAATCTTCCCAATTCCATTTTCTATTCATCCACATGAAAAATTTAATATATTATCTACACGTATTTAGAAGTGATACTTTTGATTGCATTTTATTTTAAAGTGATGCATATTCTAGTGAAAAGGACACACCACACACACGCGCGCATACATATAGATATATTTGTTATTAATATATACGTTTTTAAAAAAAAAAAGGATGGCAAAACAAAAACTTGCATCCGCTAAAATAACCGTTGATAGGTATGAGAAATAAATATCGATTTATAAAATATATATATATATATATATATATATATATATATATATATATATATATATTACTGTTATATTGGAGAATTCAATTACATTCCAATGTAAGAATTTATAATAATATCTATTACCCTACATCTTTTATTGAGGCCTTTTTTTAAATTAATGTTATGAACGTTTGAATTTATATCTTTCCGCTTTTATATATATATATATATATATATATATATATATATATATATATATATATATATATATATATATAATTTAACAATTTGAGAGTGGTTGGGATAATTCAAAGGTGGATATTAATCAAAATAGAGCTCAATGTAAATTACAGAGAATAATATCTTTAAGAAATATTCCTGCATAAATTATAACTGAATTGCATCTTTAAAATTTTTTTTGACTTATTATATATATATATATATATATATATATATATATATATATATATATATAATATAATATATTATATAATAACTCAAGAAAAAACTTAAGTTCGATATTCATTAATATATATATGTATATTAATGAATATCAAACACTAAGTTTTTTCTTGTGTTATTTATATATATATATATATATATATATATATATATATATATATATATATATATTAATTTAAATATATATATATATATATATATATATATATATATATATATATATATATATATATATATATATATATATATATATATATATATATATATATATATATATATATATATATATATATATATATATATATTAATGAATATCAAACACTTAAAATAGCATAGGTTAATAATCTTTATTTATTAAAAGCTATGAAAATAGACTTTACTCTTTCACACTTGCAAACCAAATATAAACGGAAAAATTTCTCCAGGTTAAATTCAAAATATACAAATATTGTATCGAGAGAGAGAGAGAGAGAGAGAGAGAGAGAGAGAGAGAGAGATTCTAAATTATGAATATGTGTGCGTGTGGGATAATTGTGTATTTGGGAAGTAATATTTTTCTTTCGTACAGCTTTCATTTTAAATGATTAACAAAGCAGTGGATATTATTAAAAGCTGGTTTATTCTTTTTTTTTATTATTATTTCTTTTTTATGAACACGGCCATAATGTACTGGAAGTTTTCGCGATTGAAATATATCGTTTGCTGTAAAAAAATTCAAGCCAAGAGAAAAACATCCTTCATAATGGCTAACAGATTAACCGAATGCGTTCGATATAAAGATCCTTTGGACAAACTCGATATACGCAATGTGGAAAAAGAAATCTTGTACGAATAAAAAGAAAATATAATAAAAAAGCTTAATCGCAGTACCTTCTCAATCATGTTCAATACAACATATATATATATATATATATATATATATATATATATATATATATATATATATATACATGGTGTCCATAGAGTTCGTGTGCACTTTAAAAAATTTATAACTTTGTTTGTATTTGTGATAGAAATAATCAGTAAAAATGTTATCAAGTTTAATGTACCTAGTTTTAAGTATAGCTAAAATAACTAATGTGATTTCAGGCATTACTGTAAATCAGTTGGCAAATTTTTTTCCGTGAACTGCAAAATCGTATTACCCTTTTTATTGCTAATGATGGAGGACATGTGGAAACTTAAATAAAATTTCAATAAAACCTAAAAAAAATATAGATTTACTTCTTTCTAATCCTTTTTACAAATTATTTCTATCGCAAATACAAAGTTATAATTTTTTAAGTGCACACGAACTTTATGGGCACCCTGTTTTTATATATATATATATATATATATATATATATATATGATGAAATGTAGTTGTAATGTAGGCATACTATATTTATGGCTTAAAATGCTCAATATCAGGTATATATGCAACAGTTTTTTTTTATGTCTAAACACACGAAGATTGCGTCGTCGCTGTGTGTTGACCTCAGAATATATATATATATATATATATATATATATATATATATATATATATATATATATATATATATATATATGAAGAGGTACAGTGGAGTAGCGGATGGGACTGAGGAGTGGGAGAGACAAGTTCGAATTCCTGTCGAATCCATTACACTAATACCCCTGGGAAAATTATGAATTCTCTAGCTATGGTTAAGTAGCAGGACAGACTGGGTTCTATAGCCTTGGATGGCAACTGGTCTAGGAGAAGGACAACTCAATTCAAAACCTGCGGAGGGTCGTTTGGGGACCTTGTGGCACGTAGTGCACCAGGTCTCTGTATTCCGCCCTTCAAAAAATCTGGTTGGTTCTGCACAAATCTTTCGCCACTATAATCAAATCATATGTGCTGGTGTCTGGGCTGTCGGTTTCCTAGGAACTAAGCTGCTTGAACCCTCATACGTCAAATTCGAGTGTCAATTATATATATATATATATATATATATATATATATATATATATATATATATATACACACACACACATATATATTTCTGAGATGAGGTATTATGTACATTATTTACATTATTCGGACTATTATCCTTATCGAGCCTCAATGGGGTAGAACGGTCTACCCCAGTGAGGGAAATAAAGGGTTCAGTTCGAAATTCCAACCACCTGAAGAAGGCCGGAGCGTACAACGGCCGAAACGTTGTGATAAATATGGCGACAAAGATGAGGACAATAGTCCGAATAATGTAAATAATGTACACACACACACACACACACACACACACACACACACACACACATATATATATATATATATATATATATATATATATATATATATATATATATATATATATTTTTCTTTATTAAAGCTTCGTCTGACGAATCTTTAATAAAGATTTTTAGATTAAAATCTGTTTCCTACTTATTCTTTATCTCATCAAAATTTCTCGGACATTCAGGCCGGTAAATGTTGTTAATATATATAAACAGAGCATTTACTTAAATATTTGTATCTATAAAAAGAACGTATAAACATTAAAAATGTCTTAAAAAACAATTGTCGGGCTTTGTACATTTCATAATATTTATTGACAATTATAAGAAAATCATTTTATAAACCGCTACATAAATGCAATCATGTTTCAACACTGTAGGTGCTTCTTCCAGTGGTGGTGGTGAACTGGAGAATAAACGATCATTCTGTTGTTGAACACAGCAATATCCTCACAGGGAAAGCTAAAATTTCTAACAAGCTAGGGAGCGACATCGATTAACCAATCAGATGTTGGACCTAGTTTCGTATTGAATTCCTGTTGACTCTACAAGT
Source organism: Acanthosepion pharaonis (assembly GCA_903632075.3). Classification (NCBI taxonomy): domain Eukaryota; kingdom Metazoa; phylum Mollusca; class Cephalopoda; order Sepiida; family Sepiidae; genus Acanthosepion; species Acanthosepion pharaonis. The sequence goes on from CAHIKZ030005555.1 coordinate 7,821,998, forward strand.
TGTTTAAAATTTATTTAGATGTTAACAAAGTTTATAGTATTTTTTAGTTTTGATAACATAAGAATGTAAACTATCAAATGAAAGCAGACTATAAGCACTTTTTAAAAATACAATGTTTGGACATTGGAATTAACCTACCTTACACTTATATATATATATATATATATATATATATATATATATATATATATATATATTAAGAAATGGACAAAGTCCGACAATTTATTTATTAAAATATATATATATATATTTATTTATTTTATATATAATACAAGTATTTAAGTAAAAATTTATTATAAACAGAGCATTTTCTTAAATACTTGTATCTATAAAAAGAACGTTAAACATAAAATGTCTTTTAATAAATATATATATATATATATATATATATATATATATATATATATATATATATATATATATATATATATATATAAAATAGAAAAAGGCAACAGTCTGTTTCATGCTAGATGCAATCGTCAGGCCACGATTGCATCTAGCATGAAACTATGTCTATGTTCACTTTTATATTTACACATGCTCTATCTCTGATATTGAGCACTTTTCCCATAAATATAGCACACCTTAAGACTATATATATATATATATATATTACGATAAACGTGCAATCAATTTACAAATACATGAATTATTCACACAAAACTAATGCAAAGGTTAATGATTTAAATGGCGAGACATCCATCATCGCAAACAATTGAAATAGTATACAAAAACCTCCAGATCCGTTATGAATGAATTGATCCTTGTTTATATAAATTTCTGCCAACAACACATATATTTTCGTTGTCCTCTTATTACTAAGAGAAAAAACCAAGAACAACATCTATTCTATACCTGAAGATGTCTGTAGGAACAGACGAAAGCTTGTAGTAAAAATAACAACTAATATGGCAGAAATTTATGGCCACCTACTGGGGGAAAAATTATGTCTGTCATATATCGAAAGATACATGATCGCCTGACTGATAGTAATAGAGGATAGACTAGAAATGGTATTTACTTTCACCCAAAATTAAAGCAAATATACGGAGATTAGAGGGGAGGTACGATGGAGTAATGGATAGCAACTCGGATTAAGGAATCGGAGAGCCGAGTTCGAATTCTTTACATTACCGTCTTCTTCTCCCTCTAGTAAATAGCACGACGGACTGGGTTCTATAGCCTTGGATGGCAACTGGTCTACGCAGAATGAAATGGCAACCTACTGTGGGAAAAAAATCTGCCTTGTCAGTCATATTCATATACGTGCTAATACCATTGGGAAAGGTATGGATCTTCTCCCCGGGCTATGGGTAAATAGCAGTATAGACCGGGTTCTATAGCCTTGGATGGCAGCTGCTCTAAAGAAAGAAATTGCAACCTACTGCGGGAAAAAAAATCTGCCTCGTCAGTCATGTATCGAAAGATACGTGATTGCATAAGCTTATATCACGCATGGCACATAACTGATTGAATTGATAACTTATGTCTCGAATTTCTTTCATCAAGAAAGTATAATGAAATTGTTATCAAAATAAAGGAAATTATTTTTCTTCAAAATTCATATTTAAATATCGTTTACAGTCAGCGTTTTCCAAAATATTCTGCCAAGTTTTTAATTCAGTCTTGAAGAAAATTCCAGGTTTGCTTTTATTCCAGTTACGCACAGCAACCTCTCTGTTCAACTTGTTTTTTTTTTTTTTGTTTGTTTTTTTCATTTCAACGCTTCTTTCAATTTTGAGAACAATCAACTGTCTGATGGTGCCAAATTGCAAGATGTGCAACAATTGTGAATTCCTGTCTTCACATCCTTTGCTTTACTTGTTGACTGTAATGCAGTGTTGCGTTGTCGTGATGTAAAACGTTCTCATTCTGTCGGTGCATTGTCTGTTTGCTCATCAAGATTAACAATACCTTACCAAATGAATCATCTTTTTCTTTAACAGGCATCCCGTGCAAATGACCCCCCGGATCTCTGATTTATACGTAAATCTGACTAACGATTAATAACGATGTCTTTATTCAATGCCGTCATACAGCGAACAGATACTAAACCCGCTTGAACAAGATTTAATATACATATTCAAACATGTTTATAACTCTGCTTTTAGCGACGCCACGCGGTAGGCGACATTACTTTTCAATCAAACCCTGTATATTATTTATTCTAAGAATTATTCGAACTTTTATCTTGAGGTTTATTGTTTTGAAACTAATATTTTAACTGTTTACTTTCCGATCTTCTTCATCTTGCAGAAAATCCTTCCGTACGATTGATATTATTTCATCCATTATTTAAAATCGGATATTGTTTTTATTACAATATTGGAAGGTAACCTTTCAAGCCTTCCATAATTTCTGGAGGAAAAATTGGAGAGAAATGTGGTGATCAAAATAATAAAAATGAGGACTTTTTCAAAATGTCAAGTCATATCAGAACGTAAGCGATAATGGTTTTGGTTTGGATTGGTTTGGTTTGTTTTGTTTTACGGTATATCAACCTCAATGGGTTATTTAATGCCGAGAAGATTTTTATTATTTGTAATATTTTTTCCCCAAAATGTATTGCTGGTAATATTTTTTTACCAAAAATGTATTGCTAGTAATATTTTTTACCACAAATGTATTGCTGGTAATATTTTTTACCACAAATGTATTGCTGGTAATATTTTTCTCAAAAATGTATTGCTGATATTAATGTATTGCTGGTAATATTTTTTCTTCAGAAATTTATTGCTGGTAAATTAAAAAAATGTATTGCTGGTATTAAAACCTATTTTCCCACTTTCATAGTGTTTTGACTTCAGTTAGGGGGTTAACTATTTGCCCATAGCTAGGACCCTAACAGGTGCTACCACCCTGGGTCAGAGATGATTCCATGCTCCTCAAAATCACCTGATCAGTGGCCTTGCTGCTGGATGCGGTTTATCATCTTATCGAGGACACGCGATGATGGCTCTCCACAATTTCGTTTTTTATTATCTGTTAATTTATTTATCACCGAGTCTTCTTGGCAAATATATAGATGGTCGTTGTCCATTGCCTTTTTCATGGTTTGGGATTCAGAGTTTTCCTTCTTTTAAATTGGTTGTCATCCAAGGCTAGACAGCCAAGTCTACAGTGTTTTTTAACCCATGGTAAGAAACAGATTCTTGCTTTTTTCCTAGTATATTTGTGCGAAAATGAATGCAGGAGATTAGTTTGGAATTTAAACTCCACTAACCAAATCTATTTTCCGTGCCGATAACCGCAATGCTGCTTGCATCTCCAAAGATATTCGGATATTTGTCCTAACAATTGATGGCAACATACAAATACGCTATTGAAGAACTTCAGACAATGCGAAAAATAGTAGAGCAGACAAAATGGTGTGACTAAAGCAACAATGATAAAGATAATCGTCTTAATAGTAAATATGGAAATGCCAAAATGAAAGGTAAAAACTTATTCTCCTGTCCGAAAAAACAAAAAAAAATAAGGAAATATTTTGATACATAAAAGTCTTTTAATCATTTTACTCCGAGCAAGGCAATAAAGCCACTAAGACGCGAGGGTTTACTGAGTGTGAGATAATATGAGAAAAAATACACACTATTAAGGAGAGAGAACAATAAATATAAAGGAATTAAACTGACAGAAATATAACGATTGATATTTCATTTAAATTATCTCTATCTATTAAAGGCAGGATGTGTGTGTGTGTGTGTGTGTGTAACGAATGCACGGCCGTAATTTTCGACGGATTTGCACCAAAATATACAGGCATATGCTCCAAGTTAGCGGGAAGGCCAAGACCGACTTTGCATTTCCCAACTCCCATCGATAGTGGAAATAATCGATTTTTTTCATGCTTCTACGGCCGTTTTCATGTAGTTTGCGGTCATTTTCTAATGGCCAGAGTGAGAGCCAACAGCTGACTGACACGAATGTTAACTAGCATGCAAAAAAAATCGATAGCTGTATTCGTCACAAGTGGGAAAAATTTAAATCTGCATGGCATTTTACTCCAATTGGCTCATTCGCTTGCTTAAACTCAACGTTGATTCTGATTCAGCAGAACTGGGTTGGGTGTGAAAAAGTATTTGTTGTTAACATTCTTTTTTCATTCGGTTTTTCCAGTTACGAGTTCTTTTTTAAAGCTGATCGTTTTGTGTTCATTTTGTTTAGTTCTTTTTTCATAACAGATTTAATGTTTAGTATAGAGCTTAGAAAAAATCCGCAGTGTGAGATAGGCAAGAAGTAAGGCACGTAGCAACATCAGCACGGCAAAGGGCACTCCTTTAAAGGCAAGGAAGGGCAAAAATATTTTAAGTCAAGTGATAGCGATTGCTGTATGAGTCGTACGATTTTTGAATCAAGCACGGGCAACGCCGGGCCATGCTGCTAGTTGAAGATAAAATAATTTATTTGCAGTTCTTAAATAAATAAATTTGCCTAAGTGCTTTTGCGTTTAATGAAGCATCTTCATTATTCATTTTTCTCATATTATCTTTCTTTTCTGCTTTTTTTTCCTGCGATGTCCAGATCGTTTTTATTCTCCTCGACCTTTACGCAAGCTGCAAAGATCGAAAACAGATTTGAACGTTTAATGTGTATGCTTTATAACTCTTCAGATTGGGACGATACATAAATTATTTTATCATAGAAACCTATCAGTAGGCGAAATTCATATATATACAGAATTATTTAAACAAAAAAGAAAAAGACTCCCGTCCTGTGTAAGACGATAAACTACATCCGCGTCCTGGGTATGACGATAAACTACATCCAAGAGCAAGGCCTCTGATCAGGGTATTATAAGCACCTCTTAATTACTGGTGTTCCTAGGTCCACCCTGACCCGGTTTGGAAGCACCTGTTAGGGTCCCAGCTATGAGCAAATATTTAACCTCCAAATTGAGGTTAAAACACTATGAAAGTGTAAAAATAGGTTTTAATACCAGCAATACATTTTTGTAAAACATTGTTACAAGCTATAATTTTTTTAAGAAAATTTATTACCAGCAATAAATTATTACCAGCAAAACATTTTTGAAAAATATTAACAGCAATAACATTTTTTGAAAAAACATATTACGAGCAATAAAAATTTTGTCGGTATTAAATAACCCATTGAGGTTGATATAATGTAAAACAAAAGAAACCAAGTCAAACCAAAAAAAAAAGAGCTGATTTCGAATGTTTAATAAAAATAAACGTTATATCCAACACATTATTGGAAAGCAAGAGATCCAACATTATTAAAATTGTTATAATGTGTGTCAATCCATAAAATGGCGACACCACAAGAAAAGTCGTTTTCTGTACTAGAAATAGCGAAGAGTAACCTTAAAATAATAAACTTTGAAACTTTTTACCATTCAATGTGCTGAATGAGTTTTCGGTCTCTTAGCATTTGTTTTTTATTAAATTTTCGAAATCTGCTCTTTCTTTTTGAATAATCATATATATATATATATATATATATATATATGTACATTATACCAATTTAAAATTTCAGGCAAAGGTTTATTTTAGATGCATTAGAAGTGCAGAATAATATCTATCTATCTATCTATCTTACCTGCAGAATAATATCTATCTATCTATCTATCTATCTATCTATCTATCTATCTATCTATGTGTGAACATAGATTACAATGTGTGTAACAACTTCTAACATGACGATAATCAAGAGAACGCGACAATAAACACCTCCCCATATATATATATATATATATATATATATATGTATGTGTGTGTGTGTGTGTGTGTGTGTGTATTCAATCATATATATGTATATTCTACCACACTACTAAGTCCATTCACTTCTATCTATCTATCTATCTATCTATCTATCTATCTATCTATCTATATGTGTGTGTGTCTGTGCGTGTGTGTCTCTGTGTGTGTTTGTGTGTATGAGCAGGAGTCTTATTTGTCTTATTTCCGCTTTATCTATTTGAGATAGGAGAAAAAAGGTTAAAACTTGAAAATAATTGTTAGTTGCGCAACACAGTCTTTCTGTAGATTTGCTTTAGTGATGACACAAGGCAAAACTCAGTAAATAATAAGTAAGTGTCAAGGGTCCAAATGCAGGACAGATGTTTTGTGTCGAAATGTCAATAAACTAATTCGGAAACATTTGCAACGAGGTAATTAATGAGTATATTTCCTGTCCTAAATTTCTGTGCCAGAAATTGACGTAAAGCATCGTCCTGGCATAGAATGCTTAATAAGGCATTCTAGAACGTGCATTCAATATTCGCTGCTAATTAAGAAGTCTCTTGAGGTTTGTGTTATAAGCGCACTTGACGTAAGCAAATTCGATGTCTCGATCGGTTCTGACCAAAGGCATACAATAACGATATTGGAAAGAACCCATGTCTGACTTTAAGATGCTTGTTAGGAAATGTTTAGACAAATATCAATAGAGGTAGAAGAAGAAATAAAGAATCTATCTATCTATCTATCTATCTATCTATCTATCTATCTATCTATCTATCTATCTATCCAAAAACTTTCCATCTCCGATACTGAGTTCTTTTCTATAAATATATAACATTTTAAACAATAAATATATGATTTTTAATGATTTTTTATGATGTACATATTATATATATATATATATATATATATATATATATATATATATATATATATATATATATATCATCGTTTTAAAAAAAATATATAATCATCGCAACATCAAAACTGAAACCTCAGTTTAAATTCAATCATACAAATTAAACTTAATATATATATATATACATATCTTCAACATCATCACTTGATAAGACACAGAGTGTGTTGAAACAAAATGGCTATTTTTGTAGTGATTTTATAACATACTTATGTTATAATTTTTTTATAAATATTAATTATATATATATATAAAATTTCAAGTTATGCTATATTTATGGATTAAAGTACGTAATAACAGGGATAGTGCGTGTGTAATTTGCTACTTACATATCTATCTATCTATCTATCTATCTATCTATCTATATATATATATATATATATATATATATATATATATATGTGTGTGTGTGTGTCACCGAATAAAAAAGAAGACATGAAAATCTTTGAAAAAGTTTTGTTTCGAGAATCAGCCTGAAGAATTTCTTTTTCATAATGAAATGCGTCACTTACTGGTATTTTTCCATTTTGTTACACACACACACACACACACACACACACACACACACACACACACACTTGTGTGTGTGTGTATGTTTGTGTATGTGTGTGTCCTTTTCAAGTAAAATTCAACTCGTTGTATAGGAATGCATATTACTTCCAGTATGCATTAATCTCTCAATTGACCTAATGTATTCTTACTTTTATTATAAGTATTAGCAATGTAGGGTAAAGAAACTCTCCCCACCGGAATTTGAACTCATTTTCCATGCTGCTAACCATTGGGCTAATTCCGCCGCTTCAGAGAAAATGCCGAAGTCTTTGTATTAATCTTCAAGTAAATTTTACGGTCATTATTGTTGCGAAAATGAAACTTTTTAGTGACTTACTATTTTCGTTTGTCATGGTTTTAAGTGTCACAATTTTTTTATCAAATCATCCGCAGTTTCACACCCTCATGGCTCATCGATTCAAATATGCCTCCTGACCCCCAAAACGGGATCAGCAAGTTCGAATTTCGACCAAAGTTGTTGAGTTCTCTTTGCACTTATCCCTCCAGAAAGGCATTAAGCTCCCACTTCTCACAGCTGTGCCTAAGAAAGAGTCAGGCAGATTAAATCCTTCAGCGTGGTTATGGCAATCCTTCTCCGAAAAGAACATCTTTGAATTCAAAACACCTGCCAACACGTCAAGAGGAAGGATAAAGTAGACGTTGGGGAATCTCTGATCCTAATGTGGAGGGAGAAAATGACTGTTGTAATAATAATAATAATAATAATAATCAATTCTATGTGTTCCTTAGTTAGTAAATAAGTTAGCAAGTGCATCACGCATCACGTGCATCCCGCCCTGCCTTTACTTCTGATAAATAATAGACCATTTCGTTTGGTTGCGATAAAATACGGTAGAAAAAGTTATATCAGAGACGCTGTTCAGTTTTATTGGGAAAGAGAAAACGTACATAATAAGAAGAAATAAAAGAGAGAGAGAGAGAGAGAGAGAGAGAGAGAGAGAGAGAAAGAAAGAAAGAAAGAAAGAAAGAAAGAAGGAAAGGGAAGCTACATTAGGTTTTAACGTCCCCATGATTTTAACGTCTGCTTTAGTGAAATGGAAAACATTTTATTCTTACTACTTTAAATAATGTCCCGGATCCATAATTGTCTTTGTTATTACAATATTTTGTTAAACTCATTAAGCTCAAATATTTAATAATTCAGGAGATCAAGTTCTACTTCCATTTTGTTGTCAATGAACGCATACAGAGTGTATCTAGTCATTAACTTAAGAATCGTGATACATCAGAAAACTGAAATAGGAAAATCGTGAATGTTTCATAGGTGATGATGATAATAATAATAATAATAATAATAATAATAATAATAATAATAATAATAATAATTCAAGTATCTTGAAGTGGAAATCTCATAAATGTGGCACATGAGAACATCAAGAATCGCTGTTGTAGTTGAAGCTCTCGGATTAATTGGAAAATAGTTTTGATAGACTCATTGAAGAGATTCCTTGTAGCGCCCATGAATACAAAATAAGGAATAAAAAAGTATTTACTCATAAGTACAGCTCACTCATTACGAAGAACTTTTATCTTTGTAAAATGTCTTTTATCTTAGTTTTTTTTATTTTTATTTTTTTTTTATAAAATTGGTCAGTGGAAAATGTCATGAAGCCATTTCTGAACTTAGGTCATTGGTTGGAAACTGGGAAGAAATATGTATACAGCATAAATCAAAGGAATTAATAATAATAATAATAATAATAATGATAATAAATTGTTATTAAAGACCACAAACAAAAACGGTGCCTCCTTATTGATATGGCAGTCCCTGCTGACTGCAATGTATCTTTGAAGATATTCAAAAAGTTGTCAAAATACAAGGACCTTGAAATAGAAATCTCAAAAATGTGGAATATGGGAACATCAACAATCCCTGTTGTAGGACTGGTTGGAAAAGATTGCAGTAGACTAATTGAAGGGATTCCTGGAAGTCCATGCATCAAGGAGATAAATTGTTCTGACAAGTACAGCCCACACTTTACGAAGGGCTTTATCTATGTAAATTTTTTTTTAGTCAGTGGAAAGTGTCTTGACGTCATTTCTAACTTTAGGTCCCTGGGTGGGACCCGGAAAGAAATGTGTAAACGCCAGAAATCAAAGAAAATAAAAATAATAATGATAATAATAATAATAGTAAATGCCCTTTTCTGATCGTAATTGAGAAGGGAAATTCTGAATTCAAGCCAGCCTGGAGAGAGTTGGGCTGCGTCAGGTTAGTGTACCCAGGAAACACTAATGCTTCTGAGACTGCTTTATATCTGTGGTGGCCCTACGATCCTAAGCGTTACGGAACTTGTGGAACTATATATATATATATATATATATATATATATATATATATATATGAATGTGTGTATATATGTATGTATATATGTATATATACATTATGAAATGGACAAAGTCCGACAATTATTTAAGACATTTTTATGTTTATACATTCTTAAATAGTTATATCGATGAAAAGAACGTATAAACATATGTATGTATGTGTTTGGATGTATATATGTATACATATATGTATGCATATATATATGTATATATGTATGCATGTATATATGTATGTATATATTTATGTATATATGTATGTATGCATAAATGTATGCATATATGTATGATATATATGTATGTATATATGTATGTATGTATATATGTATGCATATATATGTATATATATATGTATATATATGTATGTATATATGTATGCATGTAGATATGTATGTAGATATGTATGTATGTAGATAGATAGGTATATATATATGTATATATGTATATATATATATATATATATATATATATATATATATATATATATATATATATATATATATATATGTATGTATGTATGTATGTAGATATGTATGTATCTTTTTGTGTCAGGTCATTCTGATGCGATGCTGCGGGTATCATTTAAACCGGTTCCCCACCAGGTCTACATGGTGAGGAGGGTGGCTAGAAACCCTGCAGGACAAAAAACAAGACATGCCAAAGGTGGATTAACCTCTTTGAGAGGTCAATGGCCATCTCGAAATCCCTGCACGAAGCCATAGAAATATTTTGGCTGGTATCCAGACTCGCATTTAGCCCACTGGGAGTGGGTCCTGCTAATCCTTCTGGCAGTCTACTAGGAGAATAAAACACTAGATATCTTGCAATTGAACAGTGCGCTTTTGTGGTAAGGGTCAAGTTACACCCGTCCTTAAAACCTGCACAGGCATAATTGATATTTATGGGTAAAGTGCTCAGTAGCAGGTATAAAGTGTATGCCGATATAACAATGACCCTGCTATTGGAATTTCGAACTGAACCCTTTATCTCGTCAGTCGTGTTCTAGTTCCAGATGCCATGCCTCTTTTGGATGTATCAGTATCAGTATATTTCCCTTTACCTCAAACTTCCAAGTTTTTGCTCATCTCAACTGTAGCCATCGTGAACTCTTTGGGTTAAGTTACTGAATTCAATCAACGCCGTGCTCAATCTAATGACCGTGCTTACTGTCTTCCTAAATGGATTCCATTGCCTTTTATTCTCGTTTCCTTTTATTGTGACATTTTTCAATTTTCTTTCTGTGTTCGCCATCAACACGGTACCAATTGAGTATCTTATGTTGTTAAGACTGTATCTTTGTGTACATGGTTCAATTCTCGTTCTTGCTACATCCAGCAGCAAGGCCTCTGCTCAGGAGGTTTTGAGGAGCGTGGAACCACCTCTTAATTGCTGGTGTTCCCAGATCCACACTGACCCGGGGTGGTAGCACCTATTAGGGTCACAGCTTTGGGCAAATAGTTATTACCCAGACTTGTGTAAAAATAAGTTTTAATACCAGAAATATTTGTAATTGAAAAAAAATTATTACCCACAATAATTTTAGAAGGAAAAATTATCATCAGTAATACTTTAAAAAATGCCAGCAATACAAACAGCTTTGGAAAAAAATGTGACGAGTTATAGATTTTTTCTCAAGGAAAAATATTCCAATAAACAGATTGTAGAAGAAAAACATTACCAGCAATAAAAATCTTGTCGGCATTAAATAACCCATTGAGGTTGATATGACGTAAAACAAACCAAACCAAACTTAGTTCAATTCATTTTCTACTCTGTTCGAAAATATTGTCATATAAACATTCCCATGTGTTGTGTCAGTATCCTGTACCGCATATAGGTAAGCACAACCTGAAGGAGATCTGATCTTTAGGATTTTCTGCACCCTACTGACAAAAAACATACACGCACACACATGGGCCGTTCTGAAAATAATGCCTTTAATTTGTTTCTGCTGATACTACGGCAGATAAAAGGGCATTAAAAAAAATTAGATAAGACAAGCCCTAAGTTACAAAATACGCGAGCTATACATTTTCAATCCCTCTGGATAGCCAGGAACATGAGTTGTTATACATACCAATTTTACCACTACTAAAATGCATTACTTACTTCATAACTATACTCTCATCCTTTGTTTGGTCTTCATAAAAGTACGGGTAATGTCGATGGGTACAAATGAAAGTATTCGATGAAACAACTCGCGTGATTTTTTGCCTGATAGTTGTTAACTCCTGTCAATAACAAAATGAAGCAAATTATTGGTTATATTCATTATTATGTATTTACTCATTCAATTAGTTTTTTTTTTTTTTTTTTCATTTTATCTATTATTATCTATCTATCTATCTAGTCTCTTCATCTATCTATCTATCTATCTATCTATCTATTATCTATCTATCTATCTATCTATCTATCTCAGTCTTCATCTATCTATCTATCATCTAATCTATCTATCTATCTATCTATCTATCTCTTTAAACGATTTCTTACCAGTGCAAAACATAAATATATCTTGAAATTATCCGTAAAAATATATATATATATATATATATATATATATATATATATATATATATATATAATATCACGCGATGATTCCAAAGAGGGTATAAATCGAAAGAACAAAGATTTTACAATTACCGGCTTTTCTTCACCGATGCGTCTTTAAGATATCAAACGGCTCTATCTAAACATTACTGGAATCTTAAAGAATCTTCACTTCCACAAATAATATTGAAGATTATCTGTCAATTCACAGACTCCCAACAACTTCAGGGACAAATGCAATCTATGCATTAAATAAAAAATTATAATGATTAATAAAGTATAAAAATGCTAATGGATTTTTAAACCAACGGAACAAACTTATTTTCAATCGTAGACACAAGAACTGTTTTAAAATTCGCTAATAGCATTAATTTTAGACTTGAAGTGTTGTATATTTTTTATGTATATATAGTGTATGCATAAGTGCATATATATATTATATATATATTAGCAGCTTAAGTTACTTTGTTTTAATCAATTCATTTCGTTTCTGCCTTGGACGAAATGTGTCGGCTAATATTACAGTTTTACTATTTTCTTTTACATTTATAAATATTGTCTTTTTCTACAGGTTAACTCAGGAGAAATTTTTCATATATATATATAGCTTTTTGATTAACACTCACCGGAGAGAATTACTGTTTCAAACGTCTAAGTCTTTTTAAAAGCAGAGTTTACCTGTCATACCGCATACTGTGACCAAAATTGTAGGCCAACAGGGTGTCCCGAGTAACTCCAAAGATTAAAGGAAGTTCTTCTGCTTGCACAGAGACGGTTGGTGTCTAGAAACAAAACGAGATTCATAAATCCTTAAATAAAACACTGAACGATTCCCCGTTAGAATATTAAATCTATCTATCTATCTATCTATCTATCTATCTATCTATCTATCTATCTATGCGCGTGCGCATGTATGTCTATGTGTATGTTGGGTAAG
>CAHIKZ030005555.1:7840000-7850000 GCA_903632075.3 Acanthosepion pharaonis
GAAGCATATAAGACTGAGCAAGAACCATCCTTTTTCGATCCTTGTGGGCTGACGCTACAGAATCTATTTATTGTTGTTACGAGATTTGTCCAAAAGTTTCTTGATCTATTACATGCCACGTCGATCATCGCAGAAAGGCGATTTAAAAAAAAATATATCTAACGTTGGGGCATAGTGAATCAGCATAGACTAACAAGTGTTCCACAAAACAGGAAAGAAGATAAAACCTTTTGAAAACAGGGACTATGATCTGGAATTGGAATGAAAGTAGTGACGGTACCTATCCTGAATTCATCATCAAAGTAGAGAATATGAAATTAGTAAATACTAAACACTTTAGATACCTGGGCGTATGGATCAATTATAACAAATTAAGTTAAGGAGAAAAGGAAATTGAACATAGAATAGACTGTGCTAGAGATAGTTTCGCTCAATACCGCAAGTTGCTACAAAACCAAAACTCGAATCGAGAAGTTTATCTTTTTATATCATTTGAATATGTTCCTATCTATCTATCTATCTATCTATCTATCTATCTATCTATCTAAGTTTATCTTTTGAATCTGTTCATATGTATGTACCTGTGTATCTATCTATCTATCTATCTATCTATCTATCTATCTATCTATCTATCTATCTATCTTAGTTTATCTTTATATCTTTTGAATCTGTTCATATGTATGTACCTGTGTATATACCTATCTATCTATCTATCTATCTATCTATCTATCTATCTATCTATCTATCTATTGAATCTGTCCATATCTATCTATCTATCTATCTATCTATCTATCTATTGAATCTGTCCATATCTATCTATCTATCTATCTATCTATCTAAGTTTATCTTTATATCTTTTGAATCTATCTATCTATCTATCTATCTATCTATCTGTTTGTTCGTCTGTTCCTATCTATCTATCTATCTATTGCTACGAATTCAAAACTCGAGTCATTCTTATATAACCTCGTCATATTGAGACTTTCATATGGATTCCATGCATGGCACCAAACGTGTTCAGAAATATCTAAACTATCAGCTGTATACAACCTCATCCTAAGATTAATGGTGAAATAATATTTTAAGTGAGTAAATACCCTCGGGTTTTGATAAGGATCATCATTCTTTAAACATTGAAACTGGCGCTACAGAATCACAAAGAGCTGTACCAAATAAGAGAAACCCCATCACTTAAGGACTACCAACAGGAGCAACAACTAAAATGGATAGCACGTGTAACTTGAAGAGAAAATGACAACATAATCAGGATTTATCATTCCACACTACTACAGATAAAAAATTCGGAATGAAACCCTCATTAATACTAGAAAGAACGATAAAAGATCCTGGACTTGAAAAATCTGAAAAAATCTGAAAAAATCTGAAAAAAAAAAAAGAAAATAGGAAAATGTTATAAATTTCAACTGAAAATAATACTGGCAGCAAAAATGTATAAAAATCCAACATCCTTTAGTGTGTGTTCTACAGACTATGACTCAGAACAAACAGTTCTAAAACAGAAAATATGTTCCAGAATAAAAATGAAATCATTGATGGCGCAGATGCTCTGAATCCATTATAAAAAATCAGAAATTGGAATATGTAAATATTAAACTCTTCAAATACCTCGGTGTATGGATCAGTTATAGCAATATCCAGGTATCTCAGCTCCAGTCACTTATTCACCGCCGTAAGGTTACCTCTCTATGTCTTTATTATAAATATTTTAATTGTAATTGTTTGGAAGAACTCTTCTCTATTGTACCTAGTTTTATTGAATTTAAGCACAACACTAGACTGGCGTCGAGATCTCATCAGTTTACAGATGAGCTGGCTAGATAAAGCCGTAAATTCTATTCTAACAGTTTCTTCCCTCGCACTTCTCGCTTGTGGAAATCCTTTCTGGCTCAAAGCTTTCCAGCCAAATTTAATCTGTAAAAATTTAACTGCAATGTCAATCGCCATCTACTGTCCACTCTTTTCTTTCTGGTCAGTTTCTGTTTCTAATTCTTCCACACCTTGTAACCCCTTCTGTTTTAGTGGCATTACTAAACGAAAACATTATCATGAAAACACAAAACATGTACTTAAATAACTTCATTATATCGAGAATTTCATATGAATGTCATGTCTGTCGCCAAACTCGTTTAGAAATATCTAAACGGTCAGCAATATACAACCGATCTATAGCTTAAATATAGATAAATAGCTTAGAGTGAATGAAGCTTATAGGACTTAGCAAGAGCCAAACTTTCTCGAACCTTGTGGGCTGACGCTACAGAATCTCAAAAACTGTACTAGATTATAGATACGATTTACATTATTCGGACTTTTGTCCTCATCTTTGTTACCATATTTATCACAACGTTTTGGCCGTTGTACGCTCCGGCCTTCTTCAGGTGGTTGGAGTGTCGAACTGAACCATTTATTTCGCTCACTGGGGTAGACTGTTCTAGTTCCACGTGCCATGTTTTAATGGATGTCAGTTATCAGTTATCTCCTGTTAATTCACCTCACCAAGTTCTCCACTGCCTTAACCAGGTATTGAACTCAAACTGACACTCGATCTAACCAACGCTTTTATCCACTGTGCCACGTGTCCTTAAGGACACGTGGCACAGTGGACAGATCCAGTGACAGGATCGAAAGAGCTGTGAGTTTTAACTAGATATTGAACATATCCCAATATATATATATATATATATATATATATATATATATATATATATATATATAATATATATATCTTCGTATATAATATATATATATATATGTGTGTCTGTGTGTTTATAAAATTTATATATATGTGTGTATATGTATATATATATATATATATATATATATATATATATATATATATATATATATATATTTGTATGTATGTATGTATATATAAACATATTTAATAGGAATATTTTCTTATCAACAATGTCATTCTATCAAGATTGATCTAGCGAGACATGCTTGCTAAACATTAAACCCCAATATATATATATATATATATGTGTGTGTGTGTGTGTGTGCGCGTGTGTGTGTGTGTGTGTAAATATATATATCTTTAGGTTCATATATAAATATATGTATATATATATGTGTGTGTATATATTACTAGATAGCTATTATAAATTGCATTCAAAACATTCTTATGTACGCTTATATATATATATATATATATATATATATATATATATATATATATATATATAGATAGATAGATTTGAAATATATGTTTGGAGCGTACGTATATGTCAAATAATTTAACATACCCTCTCTCTCTCTTTCACTCCTCTTTGTCTCTCCCACTCTCCCTCTCCACACAAACAAACACACACACACACACACACACACACACACACACACACACACACACACACACACATATATATATATATATATATATATATATATATATATATCAAACATGAATATTTTCTTATCGTCAATGTCATTCTGGACTTCTCTGAAGATGGTTCGGTTGATGAGTGTCCAAATTTAACAATTTAACAAAATCGAATGATTTGCGTTCTGTCGAAATAATTACTTATCGCTCATTTTGCATTGTGCAATTGCTTCAGCTTACAGATTTGACAGACTTCTTCAGATTCGTCTTTTGTGGTAGAATTATTATATTATTTTCGTTTGAAAATGAGTGCCTCGACTTTGCTTGCATTTGAACGCGCGATTCCATGTGCACACAAACAGAAATACACTCCTCCAAAACATTTTCGAAAAATGAGTAACAAAAAAAATGAAAAAAAAAAAATGAAGCCTCGAATACATTTGCACTCAGAGAGAGAAAGAGAGAGAAAAAGTTAGAGGGAAAAGGGGATATAGATAGATAGATAGATAGATAGAGAGAGAGAGATAGAGATAGATAGATAGATAGATAGAGAGAGAGAGAGTGAGATAGAGAGATAGATAGATAGATAGAGAGAGAGAGAGAGAGACAGAGAGATAGATAGATAGATAGAGAGAGAGAGAGAGAGAGAGAGAGAGTATGACGCATGCATTCGTTGCACTTGAAGACTCTCACACGTGCGCTGACTTTCAACTAAATACACGTATATGCACATGCAATGCATGTATATGCACATGCAATGGCTGCAAGCGAAGCTCACTTGTTTAATATTGATTGATTACCGCCTTTGTCAGCCTCTCTCAAAGATGGTACAACACAAACACACACACACACAAGTTTGGTGATATGACAGAGAAAGACGTCTCTCTCTCTCTCTCCTCCCTTCCAAGGAAAAAAAAAAGAGGTGCCTTTTCATCTCTTTTTCTCTCTCTTTCTTTTTCTTTTTTTTCCTGTCTTTTTTTTTCAGTTTCATGTTTTCTTTTTTTTTTTCTTCCTCGCTCTCTGTCTCTTCTGACAAATGCCGTCTTCTGTCCCATTATCTTTTGATAATCGTGGCATCTTCATCAACCCATCTCCCCCCACCCTCGTCGTCGCCATCATAGTAATTTTCTATAAATAGTAATACTACCTGTACGATGACGACTACCATTAGCAACTCTCTTTTCAGGGCCTTTTTTTTTTTACTTTAATTTTATTAGTATTCATATCAATATTATACTCGAGACATTTTCCCCCTTTCTACTAATATTACTATAACTACTATGATTCTTGGTCTATTTTACTCTCGTCGAGCTATTTTATTTTGAACTATTGATTGTTGTTTTTTACTTCTCCTTCTTCTCCTTCTTCCTCTTCTACTTCTTCTTTCTCCTTTTCTTCTTCTACTACTACTAATACTACTACTACAAACATGGTGCTAACTTGATTCCTTTTTTCTTTTCTTCAAAGAACGGTACTTTTCTAACCTGGACACTCGTTTCTTTTCATGGTAATCTACAATTTCCGAACACTTGTCCTCAGTCACCTCCCTCCTGCTATCTTTATGGATGACCGTAGCAATAGTCTTTCTTTCTTTCTTTCTTTTTTTTTTTTTCTTTCTTTGTTTTTTTTTCTTTTCTTTTGTTTGTTATTCTTTGTTTCTTTCTTTCATTCTACTTTCTTTCTTTCTTTCTTTCTTTCTTACTTTCTTTCTTTCTTTCTTTCTTTTTTTTTTTCTTTGTTTGTTTTTTGTTTCTTTCTTTCTTTCTTTCTTTCTTTCTTTCTTTCTTTCTTTCTTTCTACTTTCTTTATTTTCTTTTCTTTCTTTTATTTCTTTCTTTTTTTTCTTTCATTCTACTATACTTTCTTTCTTTCTTTCTTACTTTCTTTCTTTCTTTCTTTCTTTCTTTCTTTCTTAGTTTCTTTCTTTCTACTATTCTTTCTTTCTTTCTTTATTTGCTTGTTTGTTTCTTTCATTCTACTATACTTTCTTTCTTTCTTTCTTTCTTTCTTTCCACTATTCTTTCTTTTTTCTTTATTTCTACCCTGGACACTCATTTCTTTTCATGGTAATCTACAATTTCCGAACACTTGTCCTCAGTCACCTCCCACCTGGTATCTTTATGGATGACCGTAGCAATAGTCTTTCTTTCTTTCTTTCTTTCTTTCTTTCTTTCTTTCGTTCTTTCTTTCTTTTTTTTCTTCTTTCTTTTCTTTTCTTCTTCTTCTTCTTCTTCTTCACTGTTCAGCTTTCCGCTTCTCTGCAGCAGCAGCAGCAGCCTTAGTAGCAGCAGTATCGCTAATATCGCCGCCGCTATCATTATCACCGCCGCCACCACCACCACCATCATCATCAGCAACATCTTTAGAGTTCTTTACGTCCCTTTGCTACAATTTACTTGTCATCATCATCGATATGAATTTCCTCGTCTTCCGACGAAATCGTGGACAACAACACTGATGTTACACATTATCCCGTGTACACGTGTGAAGGAATGCCTCCCAAAATAAGTAAACAGTCATGAAAAAAAACCCCAAAAAACAACCTTACTGCCGTGTGTCCATTGATACCACAATATTCACCTTAATTCCGCCACTGTTCCTTATATCCAAGAAAATAAAATAAAAATATTGAACAAATAAATAAAAAAGAGATTTAAAAAAAAAAAAAATAAATGAAGAAATTAACGAATCATTTTTCTTGTGTTATTAAGTCCCCGTTTTTATGTTTATATTTTTCTCTTTCAAATCTGAACTGTAGAAACCAATCCTAAAATAAAAATATTGCAGAGAAAAATCAAAAAGCGACTACTTTCTCTCCAAAAAGAACCCCGAGTTCTTCTTCATCAACCCCGGCACACCCCTATCGCGACCTTACCAATTTTTCTGTCCTTCCCCCACCCTACCCTTCCGACTATCTTCCCCTCCCTCCCCCGCCCTCTCCATTTCAAAACTCCAACGCCAGCCTTGTTCTGGTTCCCTGAGGTGGGTAGATTTCTTAAATACCATCACAAAATGAAACGTCGTGACTTTAAGGAAAATATAGGCGCCGTCACCGTCTCCACCTTCCATCTCCGCCACCGCCTCCGCCTCCGCCGCCTACGTCACAGTAGGAAAACTCAGAAACCAAATTTGGAAAACAATTTTTTTTCTTTTAATTCTGTTCTTTTGGTGGGGGGGGGGCGTTGGGGAGGGAAACGAGTGGAGACGATGTTCTTTCAACAACCACTTTGGGATTAGTTGTAACTCTCTCACTTTCTCCACACACACACACACACACACACATATATATATATATATATATATATATATATATATATACATATACGAGAGAGAGAGAGAGAGGGTGAGAGAGAAATACGCGTGTATGTCATTTTTTCTTTCTTCTGATATATATATATATATATATATATATATATATATATATATATATATATATATATATATCGACTTTAGTCGGGTTCATCGAGTCAATGCGGACGATCCTTTCCTCAGCTGTATTGAAAACAATGAATAAACCCACGTGGCAATTCAGAAGCGTAAAGTTGCAGTATGTGAAATAATTTGCAGTAGCATGTGCTTTTAAACAAAAGACTTTCAACAAATTCGCGCGTACATAAGTTGCAAAAACAATTCTTATTTGCACTTCCTTATAGAAGTAGGGATTATTTCTAAAGAAAATCTTGAACACCCACAGAGCTTAAGAGCATACCGTCTCTATTAGTTTCGCTATTTAAATTATTTAATGAACCCCGCTTTCATTAACGACAATCTTTTTATAATCTATTAGCTTAAAATAAAAACTAAAATAAAAACATCTAGAATGATTTTTCACTTTAAAAAAATCACTTTAAAACCTAGGGTATTGCGTTTTTTGTCGAGGTCCCTTAAGTGGGTCAAAAGTTAATTTCTCGAAATTTTTAAAAAACTTAAACAACTGTGTGTGTTTGAGGCTTACGGCCATATCACGTTGAAACACCGATCACCGATCTTAAGCAACATTGAGTTTGGTCATTACCTTGATGGGTGACCGTTTTGAAATACGAGGCACGATAAACTTGAATGTGCGGGTGGTGGAACAGACTCGGAATTGTTAATCGGAGAGCCGAGTACCAATTTTCATTGGTTCCTTTATATCCACGATACGCGCAAATACTCTTGGGAAAGGTATGAACCGATTTCTTCTCTCCCCAACTATGGATTAAGAAGTAAGACTTGTATCACTAAACAATATAATAATCTCCCACCCCACCAAAAAAAAATTCTTACAATCTAAAAATATTTTCTAGCTTTAAATCACCTGAAAAAAATTGATAAACTGTAAAAAACAAAATAAATCAATCCTTTACTTTGTGGAATAAATTCCTGAGATGATGCTTTCTCGATCGTTACAATTTTACCCTCTTCAGGTCTGTTAAGAATTATTATCTTTGCTATATCATCATAATCATCATTTCTTACGTTCATGCAAACTCATTCATTAACCTTCTACCTTGAGTGGCTCTTGGGCCTTGTATTAAGTGAACTATTAGTAAAAAAAACAACAAAAAAACTGGTAAGTAGGCAGATAGCTAGCTAGACACCTATCATATTTGATGGAACGTAAGATACTTTTTATTAATATATGTATATATAGTGGACTCTCCCGTCGTATTTAACGTATGAGGGTCAAGCGGCTCAGTTTCTAGGAACCGACAGCCAAAGACCACTACATGCAGGACCATCTACACTTTTTGAAGGGCCGAATATAAAGACCTTGTGCATTGCGTGCCACAAGGTACCCAAACGACCCTCCGCAGGTTTTGAATTCAGAGTTGTCCTTCCCCTAGACCAGTTGCTATCCAAGGCTATAGAACCCAGTCTGTCCTGCTATTTACCAGTAACTGGGGGGAAGAGGATTCACACCTTTCCCTAGGGTATTAGCACGTAAGTGAATGTAATAGATTCGACTGGAATTCGAACTCGGCTCTCCAGTTCCTCAATCCGCGTCAATCCGCGTCACTATACTTTACTACACCGTGCCTCCACACACACACACACACACACACACACACACACACACACACACACACACATATATATATATATATATATATATATATTGAAAAAAGGTATCTTACATTCCATCAAATAGACATCTTTTTTCATTCCATCAAATATGATAGATATCTAGCTACCTACCTACCTACCTCTCTCTCTCTCTCTCTCTCTCTCTCTCTCTCTCTATATATATATATATATATATATATATATATATATATATATATATATATATATATGTGTGTGTGTGTGTGTGTGTGTGTGGCTAGAACTATCACCTGGGACTTTAATTTAATTTGAAGCACCTGATGCTAACGATTACCCAGACACTGTTATATTTCTACGTTTCCTACCTTCATTATCTCCCCTCTGTCTTTCTCTCTTTCTATCTACACACGCACGTACGTACACACACACACACACACACACACACACACACACACACACACACACACACACACACACACACACACACACACACACACACACACACACTGTCTCTCTCTCTCTCTCTCTCTGACACCCACACCCACACATCCACCGGGCTCTGACTACTCATTAGTAGAAGCACATCAAGTAGGCGTCCCATCGTCTCTTCCTGTGCCTCTTGCCTCCGATATGCTCTGTGAGGGTCAAATTTACCAAGCCCTTCTTCCTCATTATGTGCCCCGTAAATTTCAGCTTTCTGATTGTGAGTAGAAAGGTTCTTTTGGCTCCTATTTTCATTTCTCGCTCCTTACACGCTCTAACCATTGGATTCTCTGTACTTCAATATATATATATTTGGATATTATGTCATCAAATAGGATACCTGTCCCATTCAAAGCATAGTTTCGAACTCCTTCCTCGTCTTTTGAACATGATTAGAGGTTTAACCATTTTCTCCTGTTTCCGACTGGGTTTACGATTCCTTCTACAAACTTACCATTTTCTTTCACCCCGAGTAAAACTTTGCCTCTTAGTGGCATTATCTCCTTGTTTTGCGTGCAAAAATATGTGCAAATATTTATGAAATATTTACTTTTCCTTCCAGTCGAATTACATGAATTACATTCATTTACGTGCTAATACCCTTGGGAAAGGTATGAATTCACTTCTCCCTCCAGCTATGGGTAAATAGCAGGACAAACCGGATTCTATAGACTTGAATGGCAACTGATCTACCGCAGAAAGAAATGGCAACCTACTGCGGGAAAAAAATCTGCCTCGTCAGTCATACTCACATACGTACTAATACCCTTGGGAAAGGTATGAATCCTCTTCTTCTCCTCCCAGCTATGGGTAAATAGCAGGACAGACTTGGTTCTATAGTATTGCATGGCAACTGGTCTACCGCAGAAAGAAATGGCAACCTACTGCAGGAAAAAGCTGCCTCGTCAGTCATGTATTGAAAGATACATGATCGCCTAAGCATGTGTCAGGCATGGCACATGACTGAATGTGTCTAGTGCAGTGGCACAGTTGCTGGCATCTGTTAGTAATCGAACACACCACGTCAGCCTATCAGTATAGCTTTTAAAACCTTTCATCTAAACGTGCGCATCTTTCTTAACCTGACCCGAAGCACCGATATTTACGAAATGTATTTAGGCTGGCACAAGTTATTAAATTAAATCGAAAAAA
>CAHIKZ030005555.1:7855000-7860000 GCA_903632075.3 Acanthosepion pharaonis
AACAGGTTTTCCGCAGAAAAAATGGCAACTTACTGTGGGAAAAACCTGCCTCGTCAGTCATGTATCGAAAGATACATGATCGCCTAAGCGTGTATCACGCATGGTGCATAACTGACTGTGAGAGATAGACAGGCAGACAGCCAGACAGATAGATAGATAGATAGATAGATAGATAGATAAGGTTGTTATATAAATAAGCAGACAAGACAAATAATCCTAGTTTCTGATTGATAGATAAATAGATAGTAAAAAGCGACATTTCTTAGAAATACAAAAGTTTAATTGCTCTAAATTAGAGGATTCAACCAAGCCTGCCTCCCCTTTTCAGAAGATTGGAACTACACAGTCTTACTACGCTTGTTTGGATTACCCTCGGCTTAGGACGCCCAAAACGACTTGTTATAATAATTACTTTTAGAATATTTTGAAAGACTCGTCTTTTTCCATCTTTCCTGATCAATACTTGAGCAACGTTTGCTTTATATTCAACTCTTTCTTTCTTTCTTTCTTTCTTTCTTTCTTTCTTTCCCTCTCTCGGGTGCATTTTCCGGTTGCAAGGGGAAAAAACAACAACAACAAAAAAAACAACAAATAAATTCTCTTCACATTTTTTTTTTACCTTAAGCCTTAGAGATTTTCATTCGACTAATCTTACCACACACCTCCTCATCTAACCGTATTATTCATTTCTCCTCTCGTCTCTCTGTCTTTTGCCATCTCATCCGTCTTCATCATTTGACTTCGTTCTTGAGTCAATTTAATCGTGTACTTGTAAAATCGAAGCAAACACAGCAAAAAATAAATGTGTACAATTTTCTTTATATGTAATAATTTACTGAGAAGAAAACTTTTTGGAGTATTAAAGTTTTCATGTTAATACATCGGAAGGTTATGGGTTAGGAAGATTGTGTTGCGCCGACGTTCCAACTGTAGCGAGCCAACTCGCCTAGAATAGCATCCATCGAAATTCTCACTTTTAATTGGGTTCGACTGCCGGCTATTAGTACTTGTAGGTAATAATAGGTAATAATAGTACTAATAATAATTACTTCTTAATTGTTAAGATTTTAAGGCATAAAACTCGTCAGGTTATAGCTATTTTCTAAGCTCAGCTAAGATGTGACACAAGCCGAAAAAAAAAATGGAGGTACTCAGTGAGGATCGAACTCACTATTCAGTCTTAACTGATCTAGCCAGACACGTTTGCTAACCATGCCGAGGTGTCCAACTCGGCAGATTATAATGGGAGAAGATGTTATCTGTCCTAAACTCTCATCTTGGCTTCAGTCATACTCCGACCGCTGTAAATATAGTTTTTCTGTAATTTTTAGATAAATATTTCCATAATAATTGTTCTGATAAACCTTCTTCTTTGACACATCAACTTCATGATGTAATGGAATAACCTGTCACACCCCACCATGAGTGACTACACTATAGGTAGTAACTGCCTATAAGTATCTGTAAAACAACGGACTACAGACGCTAGCTGAAATCTTTTTCGGCTGGCAGGTTGAAATCTCTGCCTCTGTGCAGAGAGGAACCTGGGCGAGGCTCAGCCGAAGGACAGAGTCTCGTTCGGGGAGGTTGACCAACCCGATCCCGTTTATACGGGTTCTACGGGCATTTTTTGGCCTAGACTACGGGCTCGGAGAACCCACGTTAAACCCGGCCTTGTGCGACATGCAACCCTCGAGGGTAGGGGTGGCTAAATATTCTAGCTGAAATCTTTTCAGCTATACGGTTAAAATCTCTGCCTTCGGGCAGAGAGGAACCCGGACGAGGCTCAGCCGAAGGGCAGAGTCTCGTCCGGGGAGGTAGACAGACCCGATCCCGTTTATGCGGGTTCTACGGGGATTTTTTGGCCGAGCCTAAGGGCTCAGATTGACCCAAGTTAAACTCGGCCTTGTGCCACATCTACCCTTGTGGGTAAGCTAGTCAATATTGACTAGCTGGGATCTGTTGGGTACGACTCAGACTTACGTGAAAACTACCGACCTTCCAATAGTAGCACTCACTACTGGATTGCCTTGCGACAACCTTGTGTATAACTGTTACCTTTATTCTTATTGTACTGTTTTTTTTTTTACAATAAACCCTTACGTATTATATCCACTGTATTTTTCAAGTATATATTCCTATTAGCACGCAATATAACACTTCATTAATTTCAGCGCTGTACTCGACAGGCAGCTAGACCCATCATGTTACTGTTGCTAATTCTAATAGTTTTATTTTCTGTAAAGCCTTTTTGTGTAGTTCTTTTTAGCTTTTCTTTCGGAATCATAGAGTACTTTGAAGCAACCTTTGTATCATAAAGCAGTCATATTTAATGATGTTTGCAAGTTCTGTAATTCTTTCAAGCCATCATTATAAGGCTTCTTAGCAAAAGTTTCAACAGGCAACTAGATCCCATCATATTACTGTTGCTATTTCAGTTCTAATAGTTTTATTTTCTCGTATTTTATCGCTTTTGAAACACTCTTCCGACTACCCGCGATCTTCAAAAATTCAAATGCAACATAAATCGCCATCTTGAAACCTTGAAAACTGTTCTTTTATTGTCCTCTCTGAAAGTTTCGCTTTCAATAACCCATGGTGTCTGAGTGGCTTTATCCCTTTGCCTATATGTGCAATGATAAAAAAATCCTCCCCCCAAAAAAAAGAAAGAAAAAAAAGTGTCCTTAACCCTTTCCCCGACAAATAATGTTAGGAAAAACGTTTCATTTTCAGATGGACTTTTTTAAATGCTTTTAATACAGTAACAAAAAAACTGTCGTATCTTGAATTACCTGAGCGGTAGCTAACACCTCTAACAGACGTATGAGTTGTTAATTGTACTTAAGCTCAGGAGGGTATAAAAAGATCAATGTCGACGTATAATCGCGCTTGTAGCTGGTTTTTGAACATTATCTTTTGGTCATGTTTTCTCGCCTGTATTTAAACTTTCGGTTAAAACGTACATAAAACGACGGGGTAAGTGGTTAATACAGACGGCCATAAGCTCTTTCCGTCACAGTTAATCAGAGTCAAGTTACAAGAAATTGCTGGATATACATAATTATTTAAAGTTAATTTTTTAGCGGTAGTGTCCGAGTACAATAATTGTATAACAGCAATGATTCGTACAAAAGAAAAACAAAATTAAATTTTTATTTTCGATTAAGAAATACTATGAAAATTAGAAAAGAAATTTCTGAGAAGATTATTCGGTGAGATTGTTTTTTGAAAGCACTCAAATATTCTTGCTTTTACAAACATTAATAAAAAAAACAAAAAATATAGCCTTACACAGAATGGTTACAAATCGTAATTTTCTCTTTGGTACTTGAATTTATGTACAAGACTGGCGGCTTTGATTTAAAATGTTCACTGTAGAATTGCTGATCGATCTGATTTATATCGATCACAGAATTAAGAACATTGATAAAGAAAGAAATTATACCAAATATAAATATTTTTTAAAAATCTTTTCTTCCCAAGCAAGGCAGGGGTTACTGAGTGTGAAAGAATATAAGAATGTAAGAATAACATTATTAAAGAGCGAGAACAATTAACGAACAGGAATTATAACGACTGAATATAACGATTGTCATTACATTTAAATTTTGAAGATAAAATTTGACCGGAAACAAGAAGAGTTTTCCACAAGCGAAAAGTGCGAGAAAATAAACTCTTAGCATAAGGTTATATATAACCATTTCAACCAACTGAGTACTGTACTTGTTTCAGAGGAGAGATCATTATTTGATTCGCGAAATGTTTTCTCCTCTTTAGGCTACGCATTTATTGATATACCTACCTCTCTATGACGGTATCAGGATCTAATTTTTATAATTCTAAGGACACTACAATATTCTGCTTGTAAAATCTCAGCTGCGAAATTTCCTTCTCATTTTCATTCAACACCAAGTCGTCATATGCGTGTGCGCGATAGTCGTTTCTGTGTTTGTGTGTTCGCACTGTTTCACTCCGACTTAGTCTCTTTATGCCGGCTAACTCGATATAAACCCGCCTCTTTGACGCCGGTTGAAATAGCGAAAGGTCTATTTTATGTGCAAGCACTGTAGTCGTGTGTATGTGTGTTAGCATCGTTTTTTTTTTTTTGCGGGTGTGTGCAAGCTGCCTGTCGCCAGTGCAGTCTGCGTACAAGTGCACGTTGCCGTGTAGAGAGAAGAGTGGAATGCCTCCGACTTGCCTCAAAGTATCGCATTGTCTTCGTGCGAGGACCGTGTGTTCGCCTGCTGGCACGCCGGGCGTTTGACAGCGCGTTCGATAAGCAAGAAGGCGTAAGGTGTATGCGGGCAAAGTGTATGATAGTTGTCATTTGGATCACTGACCAAAAAATGTGGCCTTGTGCCAAACAGGGCGATGCTTCTATCATGATAGACTCAGCTTTAGTTTGTCTGAGGCCACGTGCTGTTTTTATCCAGTAAAGATCAGTTTAAATCTTCACCTTCTGGTAATAAGATATTATTATTAATGATGATGATATATATATATATATATATATATATATATATATATATATATATATATATATATATTCGTTGTTGTAATTGTTACCTGATGATCCGGAGTCCTTTAAAAAGGATTTTGGTGAAATAAATTATTGTAATGGTACCTTAATTATTTATATATATATATATATATATATATATATATATATATATATATAAAAGACTTAATGGCTTTATTTTTAAACCGAAATATGTTATTTCAAGCGTTATTATAGTGATTACTCGTAGTTGAAATAGAGGCCGCATTTTATATATATATATATATATATATATATATATATGTGTGTGTGTGTGTAAAAGTGGACATTGACGTCAACACTCAGAGGCGACAGGCTGTTTCAAAGTTCACTATTATATTTATATTTACATACGCTCTATCTCTGATATTGAACACTTTATCCCATAAATATAGCATTTTTCACGCACACACACACATAATTTAATAAGTGTAGCTAAAAACATTACACGACGTCCAATCCC
>CAHIKZ030005555.1:7865000-7880000 GCA_903632075.3 Acanthosepion pharaonis
ATTCCGACAAATGTTGGTGTTTGAATCTCCCAGGTAAAGAATTGTGAGGAAACCACAAAATTAGGTATTGCTGATCATGTATGAAGGCAAATGATACAAACGCTAACCTCAATGTTGAAATAATTAGATAAAAGAATAAGACGATTGGCAAAAGTTTTATAATGTTAGGTATACTATGGGGAAGCAATGATTAGTAAGCATTTAAAATTTCATTTGTTCTAAGTAATTTTCAGTGAAGAATAATATAAAAATGAGAAAAAAAAAAGTTTTTGTTAAATATTTGTCTGCGAAATTGCTTTTTGAAACCATGCAAAGATTAATCTTTTTAATCTTATATATCAAAAGACAGAATCTGTCTATATTTCTGAGATGAGGTATTATGTACATTATTGACATTATTCGGACTATTGTCCTCATCTTTGTCGCCATATTTATCACAACGTTTCGGCCGTTGTACGCTCCGGCCGTCTTCAGGTGATTGGAATGTCGAACTGAATTTTTTATTTCTAGTTCCAACTAGAACAGTCTACCCCAGTGAGCGAAATAAAGGGTTCAATTTGACATTCCAAACACCTGAAGAAAGTCGGAGCGTACAACGGCTGAAACGTTGTAATAAATATGGCGACAAAGATGAGGACAATAGTCCGAATAATGTAAATAATGTACATAATACCTCATCTCAGAAATATAGAAAGATGTTCAGTTCGACAGACCAACCACCTGAAGAAGGCCGGAGCGTACAACGGCCGAAATGTTGTAATAAATATGGCGACAAAGATGAGGACAATAGTCCGAATAATGTAAGTAATGTACAAAAGGCAGAATATTTACCCTGTACATATTAGGTACCTTCAAAGGGTCGCTAAAAATGAGCATACACATTGAAAAAACAGACCCCAAACTTAATAGAAACGAAGTTTTACAATCAAAATCTTTGTTATAATTACGAGGAAAGCCGAAAGGATTTTTTGATTATTAAATTATATTTCTTAATCGTTTTAGGTCCTTTGAAGTTTTCATTAAAAATTTGTTTTTTCTTGCTTTAAGGCGTGACAATAAATTAATATTAGAAAGCCGAGCTTCTTTTTGCGATGTAAAACACATTGATGTGAAAATTCTTTCAAAAATCAAATAACTGTCAGATGTTAATGAAATTTTTCGGACTTATTGTCAAATAAATGAAATTATTTTAGAAATGTTTCTTTTTTTTTTAGAAAATCTTGGTAAAATATTTTCATATCTGTTACCCACACTTAATTTTATGAAATTTGGAGAAATTCATTTTTGGATGGCTTAATGTTTATATTACTTACAATCACAGGTTAATGGAAAATTTAAATCATCAAATTCTTTTTGTCAAACAGGAACCCCAGTTACTGAAAGTTTTTTTCCGATTCGTGAAAGAAAAATGCAATAAAACTAAGATATTATTTAATTACAAAAGCTTTTAACTACTTTTATGAATATGACATATAGACACTATTGCCTTAAAATATTTTTTCGATGAATAATGAAATTTTATAAGAATTGTTTTTACTATTTCAAAACATTAATTATAATAATTTATAAAGTTTTAAACCTTTTAAAATTCTGAGTTAATTGATGACGGTTATGTGATATAGTTATTAAGTAAAAATATATATTTACTCATAATAAATGTAAAAGCTTGCTACAATTCAGCAACTACCAGTATTTAAAAAAAACAACAATTTTTAATATTTTGTGTGTATAAACGTGTCGATTTTTGTAAATACGGTCGTCCATACACGATATTATCATAAAATAAGGGCGGTCAATTTCAAATTTATTGGTTATTTTCTAAATTTTCCTCAACGAGCGTTTTTGTAAGTAATACTATTAATGCCAAATTACCTTAAGTTCAATAAAATATTAGAATGATTAAAACATCTTGTATTTTAAAAATTACTGGCTAATCAAAATCTCGCAATCTTTAGGTTATTGATAATAGTGTCAACACCTTATAAAACAACTTCCTCCGTGTTAAAAATAGTTTTCTGCTATATTTTAAAGTGAAAGTAATATTTGTTTAAATACAGATTAATTAAACTTTAAATCAGTTAACCTTCTTCAAATAAATTTTCAGAAAACTACATTTTACTTTTGAAAGATTTTTTTGAATAAAGAGAAGCATGTTGTGTGGACAGATTTGTCAATATGGCCGATTTTAACGATTTTATCAATCTAAAACAAAACATTCCAATAAATTTAAATTCGGTTTGAAATACAGCAAAATAATTTGCATATTGGATATGCATATTTAATTTAATATATTAGCTTGGAACTAAAACTGAAATAAAAGCTTCAAGAAATTATTTTTTCATTTTTAAAATGCATTTTAAACAACAGGTATCGCTTTTTGCGATATATATATATATATATATATATATATATATGTGTGTGTGTGTGTGTGTGTGTGTGTCAGGTATGTGCCATGCGACGAGGTAGATTCTTTTTACGGTAGACCAGATAACATCCCAGACTATAGAACACGGTCTGTCCTGCTATTTACACATAGCTGGGGGGGGGGATTTATACCTTTCCCAAGGTTGTTAGCATATAAGTGAATGTAATAGATTTAACTGGAATTCGAACTCGCCTCTCCGATTCCTCAATCCTGAGCCGTTGTCCATTCCTCCACCGTGCCTCCTTTTTTTCACACACACACACACACACACACACACACACACACACACACACACACACACACACACACATATATATATATATATATATATATATATATATATATATATATATATATATATATATATATATATATATATATATTGGGCAGTAACCCTTCTTTTATACATGTTTCATTGAATTTGACAGAAATGAAAAATTTTATAACTTTTTCAATTATCCTTACAATTTTTCTGGGACTAAGAATGTCTGCCGACTGTCCAAAGTGATTTTTGACCCAAGCGATTTCAGGACATTCTTTTGCCAATTCCAAGTGATCGTTCTTAGTATATTTTGTGTTTGCATTCTAAACTGTTCTAAATGTTGATAAACCAGAATTTTAAAAACTTAATGACAAAGTGAAAACCATTTTTGTGTAACGCGCTTCGTCTTAAAGGATTTTTTTTTAACGGACTAAAATGGTGTAACTGCACATGCTGACAAAGGAGAGGGGACGCTGGAATTTTAATAAATAGGGAATAGAAGTAGTAGAAATTCCATCTTGGGAAGCCTTCAAAACTCTCGTACATTTCTACACACTCTCAATTCTCATGAAAGAATAAACGTAAGCACACGAGTAAAGCTAAATAAAAACATATCGAATTTTCCTTCTTCGACACAATCAACAACCCTCTGAAACCCCCGACACACACATATATATATATATATATATGTATATAATATAAAAATATTTATTAATTTATTTAGTTTAGGTTTCTATTAATTCTGCAACCTCTTTTATTCTGAACTATTTATACTGCTGCCTTAACCACAGAGCCAAATCTGTGCCCGTCCACACACAGAGAAGCGAGCACGTGGGATAATGTATAAGCAGTATTAAAAAGCTGTGTCGTGTCGACTCCAGACAGTAGTATTAGCAGCTGTAGTAACTTCAATAAAGATATTGTAGACGCTTAGCTCAGCACATGGTCAAATAGTTGAAAACTAGCAGACATAAAGATTATGTTGCGGCAATCTTTCAAGATGGGAAGGCTTGCTTCCCTAAATGCTATTAAATTAAAACTATAGGCCAAAAGCTTCGACTACTATCGGCCATGAAAAATATGCAAATATTTAACGCATTAATGTCGGATTTCGATATATTTACTGGGTTGAATGAATGGGGACGTAGCCTAATATTATGAACTGAATCAATCTCTATGTAATGTTCATTGTATAATGTCTGATTTATTGGATTAATATGCGCTACTCCATTGAAATGAAAGAGATTATGTTGAAAATAGATATTTGTTATCTAAAATAAATAAAATAAATGCGTTTTATCATTAGGCTATTCTTTTACGAATAAAAATAATATGCATAACAAAAACAACAATAATTACAAGAATAAAACATTAATAATAATAATAAATAATAATAACAATAAAAACAATAATAATACTAACAAAAATCGATAATAAAAGTAACAAAATAGTAACACAAATAATAATAAAAATAATTACAATAAAAACAAAACCAATAATAATAAAATGAATAATAATGCCTACAAAATCAAAAATAACAAATATAATAACAATAAAAACAACAACAACAATAATAATAATAATAACAAAAACAATAATAACAAAAACATTAATAATTGCAAAAGAATACTACTACTACTACTACTACTACTACTAATAATAATAATAATAATGATAATGATAATAATAATGATAAGAACAACAAGAAGAACAATACTATAACTACTACAACTACTACTAATCCTAATACTGCTAATAATAATAATAATAATAATCTTGAACCATTCATAACACTCATAGCTTCTGATATAAATTGACTGATGGGGCTGACATGAATGTATTTTGTCCTGATCAGGACCACAGATTTGTTTATAAGTTTCATGATATTAATCAGTTGATTATGTCTTCGATGGTGACGACATACTATGCCGCTCTCTTCATGAGATGAGCAGGGTCTATTGGAGGAGCATTATGGCCAGGGATAGAAGGGTTGTTGTGAAAAGTGAGTCAATTCGAGCACTTATTAGTACCCTTTTCGTACATATATATATATATATATATATATATATATATATATATATATATATATATATATATATATAATAATATTGATATAAATATAAATAGTTATACCCGTTTGGAAAAACTTTAGGTATTTTGGTTTGTAATTGAACAAATCAATGCCCAAGGAAAAATAAGGAATAAAAAAGAAAGAACTAAGATCATGAAATTGAGGTGGAAACAATCGTCCAGAATTCAAGTTCAGAGTCCCCCCCAAAAAAAAAATCCCTCCAAAACGAGTAAAGCAGAAAGTAACTAAGTAAAGTGCTCAATACACTAAGTAGAGCAAATCTAACTATGAACCTAAAGAGTCAGGTAAACCTACCTAGGTTTCACCTACGCGGATCGTCAGGGTGCACTGGCCAGTGCACCTTGTCGACCCGCGTAGGTGAAACCTAGGTGGGTTTACCTGGCTCTTTAGGTTCATAACTTATATATATATATATATATATATATATATATATATATATATATATATATATATATATATATATATTGTACTAATGAACGAATAGCCTTTCGCAACTGTGGTTGTTGTGTGTGGACACATTGGTGAAAAGCCATATTGTGCGTTGTGTTGTCCCAACACCACGTGCCACGGTGCAATCCGTAGAAGCTGCTTTTGACGGACACTTTGAAATGATTGTGCAATTGACTTTATGTCATTTACTGTTTATCAACCTTTTGCATGTTATTTAAGGCGAATGATTGTAAGGATAATTCTTGCTTTCTTTTTCGGCCAGTGAATATTGTATTAAGAATTACTATAGATAATAATGTTTTTCAAATACATGTCCTACTATTTAACTCATAGCTGGGGGAGTACGGATGGATTCGCACTTTTGCAGAAGCGTATGTACTTGCGTGTAAGTGAATGTAACAAACCCGACCGGAATTGGAACTCGGCTTTCCGATTCCTCATTCCGTTATCCATTACACCACCTGCGCATCCAAGATTACAGCGCCTGATATTCCCGAATGGTCACTGATATAGGTACTTGACATTGTTGAAACCGGAGATTCAACATGATATGTCAGCAAGCTCAATTAGAAATGAACAGATCCTTTTATTTAGCTTCGGTAACGAAGGGGTTGATACTTTAGACCAGGCAATCGTGTGGATAGGTGGTTACAGTAAAGATTATTGGCGCGGTAAATTGAATCAGTCACCCAAATTCGGTCTAGTTGTGTTCTGTTCAGATTAATGTGTTCGAGGAAGACAGATTTCCATCTATGAGTAAGAAAACAGGACTCTTTCTCCCAAGAACTTATGGCAAATCTACGGATAATAATGAAAAGAAGTATATGGAGAACTAGTATTGCCTCGCCCTGAAAATTCGAATGCTGATTTTCAAAGCAGGAATGCTCATCAATCTTGGAAGATTGGTGCAACAGAATTCTCCATTATCTATTTCTTCTTAGTGGACCTAAAACTCGTAAATATCAAGAAGAAAACGTTGAAAATGACGCGGATCTGTCATCTCGTCACAGCGACGGTGATCTTCCATCTTGCCACAACGACGGGGATCTCGTCAGAGCTATAGAAATCAACTTCGCTACAGCGTAGTAATTATTCAGCTCGTCTCATAACGAATCACAAATGTGATAATATGACAGAGCAGATATGTATGCTCCAAGAATCGGCAGAGAGCGTGTGTTCAGAAGAACTATTCAGGCTTGGTTTTGATTTGAAGTCCTACGTGGCCGAGCGGCTAGGCACATTAGATGCAATGATTGTTCTCCATAGGAGATGCAGGTTCGAACTCTGCAGTAGGACGCATTTTATTTCTTTGACAAAATTTCTCGATAATTCAGGTCGGTAGATGTAGTTGGATAAAAAATACTGTTTAATTAAAAACAGGGCTTCAACAAAAATGACGTTTAAATAAAATAAATTAAATATAAAATTATGTCGGATTTAATATCATGCAACTGATAAACAAATCTGTGGCCCTGATCGGGACAAAATACATATATATATATATATATATATATATATATGTTACTGCGTTTAAATATACATAGTTGATTATTAGCAACTTGTCTTGCTTCATCAATTACGACTGAGTGAGCTCGATCCTCGCTGGGAGCTGATACTTACGCAACATACAAGCAACACTTAGGAAATTGATATATATATATATGATATTATTTTATTTCAAAATAAATATCTAGTTCTACTCTGTATTCAGGCCTATATATATATATATATATATATATATATGGCGGACTCTCTCATCGTATGACACTCTACGAAGAACCGATTAAAGAGACCTGGTGCACTGTGTGCCACAAAGGTCCTCAACTGAGCCCCTGCAAGTTTTGAATTCAGAGTTGTTCTTCTAGACCAGTTGCTATCCAAGGTTATAGAACCCGATCTGTTCTGATATTTACCCATAACTGAGGGAGAAGAAGAGGATTAGTACCTTTCCCAAGGTCATTAGCGCATAAGTGAATATAACGAGTTCCATTTGTATTTGAACTCGGTTCTCCGATTACTCAATCCTATCTGCCGTCTCTCTCTCTATATATATATCTAAATAGGTCTTAATCTGGTCACTCCTCCTCCCCCAATACAAAGTATGCTTGAGAGAGATATGAAATTAATCCTTCCCTATACTCTACTATGTCTCTCTAACCACTCCTTATTACACTCTCTGTTTAATTACAAAAACGTACACTACCCATCAATTTTAATTTCATTTTTCGTTTCATTTTTGGAAATGCTATCTGATGATCCGGCGTCCTTTAAAAGGGCTCTGCTGAAATAAATTATTATAATGATATATAGTTTGTTAGTGATATATATATATATATATATATATATTAGTAAGTGAGATATGAACGTTTTTCCATTGATGTCAGAGATATATATGTCCTCCCAATAAAAAATATTGCCACAACATAATCTTCGTGTTTTATGTTTATCCTACATCAGTTTGCCCTAGCTGTTTTTTTTTTTAGAAATATATACGTAGACACGTGACTGTACATACTTATATACATAATTCTGCGTATACACTCGCACACACACTATCACACAGACACACCTACTCACACGCGGGGACATTTATGTACGTGTATATATGTTAACTATCGTAAAATTTCTTTTATGTGCTCCTTGTCATGAATTTGGTCAACCTTTTAAGTGAACAAGAAAAGAATATTTGGCAAAGCCTTATGGGTATTACTAAATTTAGATTCACTAAATACGGTTAAATAGATTGAAGCCTGTGTACCATAGATAGAAAGGTTACACCCGCCATCGATTTGATGTCTCTTTCTTTTCTTGCAGTATTTATTGCTTTTTCTCTCTTATTTCAGGCTTTAAAGACTTGGGTTAATTGTTAATGTAGATAGATTTATATATATATATATATATATATATATATATATATATATAGATAGATAGATAGATAGATAGATAGATTGTAGATATTCAGTCAAAGATATGCAAGCACATACAATAAGAAATGAGGAGAGACAGACAGATAGATAGATAGATAGATAGATAAATAAAATACTGAAATAGATAGGTATTTAGATAAAATACTGAAATAGGTATTTAGATAAATACTGAAATAGATAGATAAAATACTGATATACAGACAGACAGATAGATAAAATACTGAAAATAGATAAAATACTGAGATAGATAGATAGATAGATAGATAGATAGATAGATAAAATACTGATATACATAGATAGACAGACAGATAGATAAAATACTGAAAATAGATAAAATACTGAGATAGATAGATAGATAAAATACTGAAATAAATAGGTATTTAGATAAAATACTGAAATAGAAAGATAGATAAAATGCTGATATACATAGCTAGACAGATAAAATACCGAGATAGATAGATAGATAAAATACTGAGATAGATAAATAGATAAAATACTGAGATAGATAGATAAATTGATAGATAATATACTGACATAAGTTAAAATACTGAGATTGATAGATAGACAAAATACTGAGATAGATGAATAAAATACTGAGATAGATAGATAGATAGATAGATAGATAGATAGATAGATAAAATACTGAGTAAATACTGAGATATTTAGATAAATAGAATTGTGAGATAGATAGATAGTAGATAAATACAATACAGTAATGGATTGATAATTTACTGATAAATATAACAGTGAATTACGAGAAATCATAGATAAATAACATACAGAAATAGACAGACAGATATATTGAAATAGATAACAAACTAAATAGAGAGAGATATATAGTAACATACTGAAATAGCTAGATCCCATACTAGACGAAATAAATACGTAACATACTAAAATAGGTGCATAGATTGGTATGAAAGGAATGAGATATTTGCACGTGTTAGGAAGAATAGACCCCCCCAACACGCGCGCGCACACACACACACATATGAATAGATATTGATACATAAATGCACAGAATTATATATGTATGCATGTATTCTTCGAAAATGTAACGTGTGTGTATGTATCTATGTGTGTACGTTTTCTTAAACAGTGAACAGTATTTTTTAAATCGTTTTACTACAATCAAGGCGCTAAAGCCACTAAGATGTTACAGGGAGTGAAATTGAAAGAGAACAGTGAAAATGGGGAGGATTGAGCAAAGAACAAAACAAAGGAAAGGGTTAAAAAAAAGACAGTCATTTATATAGATACTGAGTATTTTATTGTAATCTTATCAATCTGATTATATACATCCTGAGTATTATCCTTTTTCCTACTCATGATATATGCTAAGGCTTGAATGCTGATTTTCTAGGCAGCCACATTTTTTTTCTGTTTGAAATATCTTCATATATATATCTCACGTTATCTATACACACTGTTTATATCTTTTAGGTATATCTCCAACAGTGAGCATACATTTAATAAATGCGTAGCAATATTCTATATATTATGAACTTTCGAGAATCTATGACGAGAAGGATTGTGCTTAAAAGGCAGGATTACGTTTGGCTTGATCAGAAACGCTCTTTTCCAAATGAAGGGCGTATGTAACGACGGTTTCTCCTGCAAAGACGGGAAAAGTTTCCAATCTTGACGGAGGGAGCATCTTATTTTTAATAAGATTTTTTAAATATTCAAGCCAGCAGACGAAAAAAATAAATACTTTATTCTATTTACATTGTTGGTATTGTTGTCTTCATCTTTGTTATATTCAAGACCTTTCAGCCGTTGTACGCTCCGGCCTTCTTCGGGTGATTGGAATTTCGAACAGAACGAGTTATTTGGACCACCGGGGTACATTGTTCTAGTTTCACGTGTAATGCCTCTTCCGGGTATTTCAGTTTCAGTTATTTCCCTTTAACCCAGTTCTCAAAGATTTTGGTCACTCCATCCTGATGCCAGAAAAGGCAGAACGTCGTAAATATGGCAATAAAGATGTGGACAGCAGCCCGAACAATGTAAATACTAAAATAGTTACAATACCTCATCTCAGAAATATACATAAAAATATACTGTTGAAATTAAACGGAGTTTCTCCTCAAATTTGCATATCCAGTAAAAATAGCGTTTAAACTGATCTATCTATCTATCTATCTATCTATCTATCTTTTAATATTTTCATATAGACAAAAGAAATTTACTCACGACAAAGATGCAACTTCGTTTCAGTGCATTTAGTTGCACCTCGACAGGCGAAAACCAAAATGGTTATAAACAATTTTGTTTTGTAAGCAGGCCGCCCGTGGAACATCATTTCTTTTTTCTATTTGTTTGAAAAAAAAAGTACTTTTTTTTAAAAGGGGACGTGTAAGAATAAAGAAAACAATAGGAGAATCAAAAGGGTGACAGAGTGAAACAATAGTGTTTGTTGATATCAGTTGGGTGAATGCTTGTTGTGCTGTTAAAGTGATGGCTCGAACTGAACATTTTTTTTTTGAACGTTAGAATTTATATATTGTTTTCCTTCTCATTACATTCGGATATCTCTCTCACCCTCTCTCTCCCTCTCTCCCTATATATATATATATATGAAATGATTACTTAATGTTTAAATATCAAATTTATCCCCACATCGATGTTTCTTGTTAAAATTTCCAGTCTTCAGGGGTTGTAGTCTTAATTTCTTTTCATATATATATATATATATATATATATATATATATATATATATATATGTGTGTGTGTGTGTCTGTGTGTGTGTGTGCGTGTGTGTGTGCGTGTGTTTGTGTGTGTGTGTGAGCGATGTTTTTATCGATATATCATGGGAGGTTTATTTACTGAATGTTATCAACTCCTGTGCACTTTGGAAGAATGTCTATTCGTTTTGCGTAAATATAACAGAAGAGCCGATACTTGGAGATAATGTCCTGAATTTTGAAGACCGAAATAAATGCCCACTTTGTCAGGTTGAAGATTACACATTTAAAATTGATCTGGATTGACTGATAAAGACTGATAATATCTTCATAGCTTGTAAAAGATAAGAAGATAAAAAGATGACGAGAGAAGGTTGAACAGTGGCCAGTCTGATCTATCTCCCCCAAATTGGTCGAAATCATCAACAAGGAATCCGCTACAAGTTTTCATGTTTGCTTATATTTAGGAATGTTGAATGTACTGATACTTTTTCAGTATGCCTTTAGTCAATATATATATATATATATATATATATATATATATATATATATATATATATATATATATATTGTCCCTCGCCAATAACGACTCGGAGTTTCATGTATCAAACTCAGTCGTGCTATAGGCGAGGGATAATATGTATACTTGTCAATATATATTTAATAGATTTGTGGCATTACATCGAACACTATTTATTAACACTAGCACTATAAGTGCAATCTATCTATCTATCTATCTATCTATCTATCTATCTATCTCTCTCTCTCTCTCTCTCTCTCTCTATATATATATATATATATATATATGTAAAAAGTTTAGATCATAAAGATAAAAGAAAAGTATCAATAAGGAAAATTATCTGGGAGTACGAAATACGGCTGCTAAGTTTTCCTTTATTCGTATACACACACACACACACTCACTCACGCACGCACACACACACACACATATATATATATATATAAATAATTGGACACTGATGTCAATATTCATGCTCCGTCCCATAAACAGATGGCCTGAAGATTGCGTTTAAATAAGAAAGAGACTGTCACCGCTGTGTGTTGATCTAAGTGTCTACTTTTATATTTACGTGTGCTCTATCCCAAATATTAAACAATTTAACACAGAAATATAGCATATCATAAAACTATATTTTATCGTATGTATATATATATATATATATATATATATATATATATATATATATATAGCCACCACATACAAGCATGTTTCATGAGTGTGGGTAGACATCCGATTGCTTGAGAGACATATATATATATATATATATATATATATATATATATATATATATATATATATATATATATATATATAGTTATAGTTATAGTTCTATATAGATTAATATTATATATTGAAATTTTCAGATCAAATCTCAGGTTAATATAGATAAATTTCAGTTTTATTGATCCAACATCGTAGTATATATATATATATATATATATATATATATATATATATATATATATATAAACGAATAATCTCTTTGTGTATATATATATATATATATATATAAACGAATAATCTCTTTGTATATAGTTGTAATGTGTGCGATATTTATGGAACAAAGTGCTCAATATCAGAGATAGAACGTATATAAATATAAAAATGAACATCAATGTTCACTTATATATATATATATATATATATATATATATATATATGTGAAAAGTGTATATAAATATAAATAAATATATATATGTATAATTATTTATATATTATATGCGCGGTACTTATTAGAAAGCGTTCAATATCAGAGATAGAGCTAACATGTTTGGTTGGATAGACGTGAGTTTGTGACCCTGGGTTTCACGCTTTAGCGATCGTCAGAGTTTATCTGACGATCGCTAAAGCGTGAAATTTCAGGGTCACAAACTCACATCTATCCAACCAAATATATATATATATATATATATATATATATATATATATATATATGTAACGTTTGTGTATGTGCGTTTGTGTATGTGCGTTTGTGTATGTGTCTTTATATAAAGGCAAACGTCTGTAATAAAACTGTAGGCCATTCCAAATTTAGTCTATCATTAGGTGTTTCACATTTGTAGCATTTATCCGGTGTAATTTTCTAATTATGAATAGAATGTTGGTTAAATTGAAATATAATCAAGTATACTCATTCGAACAAATATTTTTGCACATACAATTAGTTACATTCCAGCACAGGCTCACGTAAACGAAACACATGACACTTATATATATATATATATATATATATATATATATATATATATATATATATATATATATATATATATATATGTATATACGTCCGTACACGGAGATTGAGAGTGTCTGTTTATGCATAGACAAATAGCACTAAACTTAATTTGTAAATGTGGTGGCCGGCCGAGAGGCAGGTAGATATTTAACACTGGAAGAAAGCAACCATCTTTTCAGCGTTTTTTGTTGATATAACCCGCTGTTTGGGCGTCTTTTTATGTTTCCAAAGATGTTTCCTCGTGTTTATTTGCTTGTGTGTATGAGAGTGAAACACATGTCGGCATTGCTCTAACGAGACCTTGGTGGAGCGAATAAACAGCTCGGGAGTACTGGTAGCCAAGGGGAAATTTTGAAAGCTTAGAAGGTCTGAGGATAAAAAAAAAGAAGCAAGTAATAATAAATGAAAACTGAACGTTTTGGCAAAGAGTAGTCAGCAAAT
This sequence comes from Acanthosepion pharaonis, assembly GCA_903632075.3. Classification (NCBI taxonomy): domain Eukaryota; kingdom Metazoa; phylum Mollusca; class Cephalopoda; order Sepiida; family Sepiidae; genus Acanthosepion; species Acanthosepion pharaonis. Next base: position 7,878,543 of record CAHIKZ030005555.1, read on the forward strand.
AGAGAAAGTGAAAGATGATAAGGATGACGTTTTATTCATGCCGAAAATCTAGATAGGCGTGTTCAGCGAGTGCGCGCGCGGGAAAATCGATGGATAGACGAAAGGTAGATTGATTGGTAAACAATTTCGGAAGATTGGTAGATGAGTAATCGATAGATAATACCTGGTTGAATCTGTGCCTCACAGCGTATATTTCACGCGTCTTTCCCTCCTTGCTAATATCAGCTAGTGACTGCAATCGTGCATGACACGCAGCGACGAAACTCATCGGCAGTGAGGTTAGGTTTATGGCTCCACATAGGGACAATAGCCTAGTGTATTAAATCGTTGTAATTGTGAGTTCAATCCCTGGGTCAGACAGTGTGTTTATACTTAGCAGAAACAGAGTGAGCAATAACTGAGCAGCACTAAAAATAGGTACTAATTATCCCTAAATGGGAACTATGTAACGTGAACAATCTACCACTGCAGATTAAATAAAGGGTTCGATTCGAAATTCCCTGTAAATTACTCGGATTGATATACCTTATGAAACCCGAGGTCACAACGGCCAACACTTGGTGATAAAAATAACAAAGATAAGGACAATAGTCGGTATGTAAATGATGTAAATAGTATCTTTATCTCTCTTATATTTTCCATAACGTTTTTGCTGATACATCTAAAATGACGTTGACGATCACGGCTCTCCACAACTTCCTATCGTTTGTAGCTCTTAGTAAAACTTGTCTTTTCAATTTTCTTCTAATCATCCTTATGCCTGCCATATACATAAGCACGTTCTTTAGCTTGTTCTCTGTGTCGCGCCAGAAGGTTTTTTTTTTTCGCCTGAGTCCATCCTTCAAATGTACATATCTACCATTTGACCTTACATTGAATACTGTTTCCATATATGGTCTGGTGCCCTCGCTGTTCATCTCGAGGTCCTCGACAACATCTAGAAACGGATATGCAATATGACAGGTCCTGATCTGGCATCTCCTCTACAGTCACTTTCTCACAGACGTGACGGTGCTTCCCTCTGTCTTTTCTACAAATATTTTCATGGCAACTGCTCTGACGAGCTACTTTCACTGGTACCAAAATTTCATGAATTTAAACGTGCTACTAGGTTGGCATTTCGGTCCCACCCTTTTACTGTTGAAATGGTTAAATATAACAGCCTCTTTTACTCCAGCAGCTACTTATCTCGCACTTCCCGACGGTGGAACTGCCTTCCTCTTACTTGCTTTCCTGGTAGCTATAATCATCAAATATTCAAATGTAATGTCACTCGACATCTTCTGATGGCTTGATTCTAATCCCCGTCCTTCTCTATGTCCTTTCCTCAAACACGCTACTCTTGCTCTCACTCTCTGTAACCCCTTGCGTGCTAGTGGCACTCCTGCATTGTTTGGGGTGAAATGACTGAAAAAAATTTGATTGTCTCTTTTGATTTCTAAATAGTAGAACCCTTTT
>CAHIKZ030005555.1:7885000-7907500 GCA_903632075.3 Acanthosepion pharaonis
AACATATTTTCTCTCACAGGTGTCTATGAAAATTTGTACTTCTGCAAAGATAGGGCTCTGCTGATTGGTCGTTAAGGATCACATGACTGACCAGACGCGGTGCGTACTAATTAGGGAAAAGGAAAGAAAGTTATCACAGAAGGTAGATATGTTTAAGATACGCACATTATGATGAACATTTTAAAATTGATAGATAGATACATAAATAAATACGTATTAATTAGTAGATATAAGCCAACCTACGTTTTTGGCGTGCGACTATCGTTTCGCTGGGTGGTGTTTTCAGTTCGTCAGGCACGGGGTCTATGTTCCCTGCAACATATTTGGCGATTTCATTTATCCACTCAAAAACTACATGAATAAATAGATAGCTATGAACAGTAAGGATAGAAGGATAGTGTTATGGGACCTTACACATAATAACATAATGGAGTATTCCATACGTAATAAATACTGCGCCTCAAGAGGAAGCAGGGAGTTCAGTCCGAAGTCGGGCGACCGGCTGATCAGTTGAACTCTCTGCCTTCGGGCGGGTAGAAACCCGATCGAGGCTACGCCGAAGGGCGGATTCTCTTTCGGGGAGGTAAACCGACCCTAAACCCGTTTATACGGGTTCAAAGGGCATATTTTTAGCCGAGATCACGGGCTCGGAGATCCCACGTTAAACCGGCCTTGTGCCACATGATGTCCTCGTAGGGGGGGTGACTAAATACCGTTCAGTCCGAAGTCGGTCGTCCGGCTGATCGGCTGATCGGTTGAACTCTCTGCCTTCGGGCGGGGAGGAACTCGAACGAGGCTACGCCGAAGTGCGGATTCTCTTTCGGGGAGGTAAACCGACCCTGAACCCGTTTCTACGTGTTCAATGGGCATATTTTTGGGCGAGCCCACGGGCTCGGAGATCCCACGTTAAAAAGGCCTTGTGCCACATGACGCCCTCGTGGGAGGGTGACTGAATATCGTTCCGTCTGAAGTCTAGAGTTCAGTCTGAAGTCTGGAGTGAAGTCCGTCAGGAGTCTGTCAGTTAGTCAGAGCGAGCGAGTCAGTCAGCCGAGTCAGAGGCAGTCCGAAACAGAGTCGCGTTCAGACAATTACTACTAAACCTGATTGTTCGTACTGACACTTTCTACCTCTCTGCATATATTCCTGTTTGTAATATATCTGTGTTATTCCATATCCGCCTTCGAGTTCTTCTTTATTGGTTCTACCTTGGACTATCACCGTGGTACAAGGAACCGGACCATAACAGATAGATAGATAGATAGATAGATAGATAGATAGATAGATAGATAGATAGATAGATAGATGTTAGAAAGAGTTGGTTGTATTGTTATGAGAAGAAAAGGATTAGAACAGCAGATCTACAAATAAACTAAATTAAGAGAGATGTGAAGGAACTGAGAGCAGTAGTTATGAATAGACTGGGGTAGGTATATATCTATGAATACACAATATGCTTCAATTATTTTTCCACCTCCATAACGTAGCCTTCCTGTGCTTTTTCTATAAATATTTTCATGGTTATTGTTCTAATGAGCTTTCCTTTTTAATGCCGCAAATTTACGAATTTAAACGCAGTACTAGATTGGAAGCTAGGTCTCATCATTTTACAAATAAAATTGCTAGATGCAACCGTAAATCTCTTCTGGTTTCTTACGTCCCAGTTAAGTTTAATCTTCAAAAGTTTAAATGCAATATCAATCGTTATCTTCTGTTTTCTTAAATCGTGTTTTTTTTTTACTTTTTCTTAGTGATGTTTTTCTTTATCTCATATTCTTTTACAGTCAGTAACATTTTGCGTTTTAGGGGCTTTTTTGTCTTACTTGGGGTGAAATGATTAACAAAGAAGAAAAAAAAAAGAAACCTAGGGGACTATGAACAAACTAAGATGACGATATTCAAACAGTACGAGATACATACGAAAAAAACATATACTTAGATCGGTAGACAGAGGTCGATCGGTAGATGATGGAAAGACTTGTAAGAAACGATGAGGAGAAAAATGATAAGGAGAGAGACGGACAGACAGACAGACAGAGACACATAGACAGACAGAGACAGACAGACAGACAGAGACACAGAGACAGACAGACAGACAGAGATACAGAGACAGACAGACAGGATGAATGGTTGCTTCTGGAGAAGCAAATGAATGAAGACCTTCTTTCGTTTAGCCATCGTGGAGAGAGGCTTTTGTTTACAGACTTCCATCTTGTACATAATATGTCATGCAAAGGCAGGCAAAAAAGCACACACCGACAAAGGACTCGAGTGAAATATTCCCGTACAAGCATACCATTAGGGATATTCTGAAAGACGATGTAATCTATTTATCTATCTCTTTCTCTTCTTTCAAATCCATCACTCCATTTCTTCCTTTCTCTCTCTCTCTCCATCTCCCTCCTCCCCCCCTCTCTCTCTCTCTCTATATATATATATATATATATATATATATATATATATTTCTAAGTTTGTATGGATTTATACATATCTACCTGTCTCAGTCTTTCAACACACTTTGTTTATATCTACTTTAGTCTCTTCCTATCTATCTATCTATCTATCTATCTATCTATCTATCTACCCTAATCTATATAGCTAGCTATATACCCTAATCTATTTATCTATATAGCTACCTATATACCCTAATATATCTATCTTTTTTTTTTAAGCATTTCACCCCAAGCAAGGCGGGAAGCCACTAGGACGCAAGGGGTTACAGAAAGTTTAGAGCAAGATCAGATAGGAGTGATAGAAGAAAGGATGAGGGTAGTGGATAGATCAAGGCAACTGGAGATGTCGATTGACATTACACTTGAATAGCTGGAGATTATAGCTTACAGGGAAACAGGAGAAGGGAAGGGAGTTCCACAGGCGAGAGGTGCGAGACATGAAGCTATTAGAGTAGAAGAGACGGCTACATTTAGGAGTTTCGACAGTGAAGTGGTGAGAGCGGGATGCCAGCCTCGTAAGGCGCTGGAACTCTATCTATCTATCTATCTATCTATCTATCTATCTATCTATCTATCTATCTATCTATCACAGTCTATATATAGCTAGCTATACACCCTAGTCTATCTATCTATCTATCTATCTATCTATCTATCTATCTATCTATCTATCTATCTATCAGTCTATATATAGCTACCTAAATACCCGTCTATCTATCTATCTATCTATCTATCTATCTATCTATCTATCTATCTATCTATCTATCTATCACAGTCTATATATAGCTAGCTATATACCCTAGTCTATCTATCTATCTATCTATCTATCTATTCATCTATCTATCTATCACAGTCTACATATAGCAAGCTATATATCCTAGTATATATCTATTCATCTATCTATCTATCACAGTCTACATATAGCAAGCTATATATCCTAGTCTATCTATCTATCTATCTATCTATCTACCTATTCATCTATCTATCACAGTCTATATATAGCTAGCTAAATACCCGTCTATCTATCTATCTATCTATCTATCTATCTATCTATCTATCTATCTATCTATCTATCTATCTATCTATCTATCACAGTCTACATATAGCAAGCTATATACCCTAGTATGTATATCTATCTATCTATCTATCTATCTATCTATCTATCTATCTATCTATCACAGTCTATATATAGCTAGCTATATACCCTAGTCTATCTATCTATCTATCTATCTATCTATCTATCTATCTATCTATCTATCTATCTATCTATCACAGTCTATATATAGCTAGCTAAATACCCATCTATCTATCTATCTATCTATCTATCTATCTATCTATCTATCTATCTATCTATCTATCTATATCTATCTATCTATCTATCATGAGAGTTGATCGTTTAAGGTATGAAACATACCATACAAAGTCTCATTCTTTCTATCACATTTTATTCATATCTATCCATATGTTTTTTCGTTGTCTCGTGTTAGTATCGGAGGGAAATGACATCAAAGCGTTCGGTTTGGGATGCTTGCAGAAGAAAATACCAGACCCACTTTAGACCGGTTTCAAAGAAAGCATTGCCTGAAAATACGGCCATAAAACCATTAAAATGACATGAGTTTAGTATTAGACATGCAAGATACAAGGAAAAGCGACTTTATTGTCATCCGTGGTGCACACAAAATAACGCGATTTCCTCCCACCACTCTCCTTCTCCCCCTCTCTCTCCTCTCACCCTTCTATATCCCTCCCATCTCCCCCTCTCTTCCTCTCTCCTCTCTCCCTCCCATCTCCTCTCTCTCTCTCTCTCTCTCTCTATATATATATATATATATATATATATATATATATATATATATTGCGAAGAGAGGAACGAACGAGGAACTGAAATGAATGGCCATTTTATCGGATAAAAGAAAGTATATAATGAAACTGTTATAAATATCCGACATAATTACACTTTGGTCTTTTTTTCTGGTTTCATATTCAAAAGAGCTGTAAACTAATTTATTCCTAGTCTGTGAATGTCTTTTGTTGAAGGTAGTCATATTTGGTTGAGTCTTCCTACTCTTCATCTCGATATGCAATAAAAGAAACCAAACCAAACCCAAAAAAAATCTTGCCAGCCAGATTTTTTTTTAGGTTTGGTTTGGTTTCTTTTTACGGCATATCAACCTCAATGGGTTATTTAACGCCGACAAGATTTTTATTACTAGTAATTTTTTTTTTCAAAAATGTATTGCTTGTAGTTTATTATCTTTTTTCGAATTTCAATTGCTTTTATTAAAACCAATTTTTACACTTTCATAGTGTTTTGAACCTAGTTTGGAAGTTCAACGTTTGCCCATAGGTGAGACCCCTAACAGGTGCTACCACCCGGCTCAGGGTGGACCTAGGAACACCAACAATTAAGAAGTGGTTCCACGCACCTCAAAAACTCCTATTCAGAGGCCTTCCTGTCGGATATAATTTATCATCTTACACTTAATATAGTCTATTTTAAAATGTCCTTTTCACAAACAAGATTATATATATATATATATATATATATATTTGCAAATAACCTATACATGTCGAGTTGCACCTGTCAAATGAATTGGCAACTGTTGCAAGCTAAAATTGTCGTCTTGGTGTGACCTCTGATCAGTGGGAGACCAAATTAAAATGGGCAGGGAACAGATAAGGAAACGCTATTTATTTGGACAGACCAGACCTAAGAGAAGAAACGTTGCTCCCATGGAGATGAAGAGAGTCGTATCCAGCGGGGTGCTAAGCTTGTAATCTACGTATTTTTTTAAAATGTCTGTCCCAGTTCTCTCTCAGTCGAGATAAAGAATAAACTTGCGATATTTGTCTAAATATCGGGTTTGCCTTTGTTATACTAGCGGGGTGCAAAAAGCAGGTTACATCTGCGTTTTTCCAACGTACATTTTTCTTCACAAACACTTTTTTTCAACTGTGTCTTTGTCTTTTGAAGTTTCCTTCTAAAGAAGCGATTTCTTTGATAACGGCAACAGTATTCAGTCGTTTAGTTTGATTTATTGATTTGTTTTTGTGCCTTATCAAGCATTTGAGGCTTATTTAAAGCCGAAAGATTTTGGGGATTGTAAAAAGGATTCTTTGCTGTGCGAGTGTATATTGCATTAACACTTTTTTTTTTTTTAGAAGGACAATGATTTTTCAAGATCTATCTATCTATATATCTATCTATCTGTCTATCTATTCATCTCGATCTGTTCTTCATCTATCTACTTCGGACTGTTCACTCATTATCTATCTCTATATATATCTTGGTCTGTTCATTATCTATCTATCTATCTATCTATCTATCTATCTATCTATCCCGGTCTGTTCGTTTTTTGTAGCTTTGATAGTTAAATTTCTAATTCCAACATGAACTCAGTCTATACCGGGGTTGAATAAAACTGACGAATTTCGTCGGTTGAAATAAGCTTATTCCCCATGTGAGGTGACTTGGGATTTTATTGTGTATTAATCATTTGCTCTGTAATAATAAATACATTGAGCTCTTTTTGTCGATCAGTTTTAATATGTTATATTACTAGAATCAACTTCGATTATATACCAACAGATTCATTACCCTTACATATATATATATATATATATATATATATATATATATATATATATATATATATATATATATATATGTTAACACGCACGCAGACACACACATATATATATATATGTATATATAAAGGTGTTAATAGTAAAGTGAATATAAAAACATGAAATTACTGACAGAGTCCGATAGACAAGCTAGCTGACATATAGATGTAAAGATGGACTGGCTTTTTAGTTAATCGAACGGATGTGTGATTTGTGGGAAAACAGACAAAAAATCATCAGGCAATATACACAGAGGCAAAATAATGAACTAGAGGTTTTTTTTAGGGGATGCTGTCCCACGTTTCTCAATTCGTTATGTTCTGGATATTCGAAACACGCATCGTTTTACAACGACAAACAACAATATCAGTAACCCGTAATACTCTTCCTGCCACTTTATTATGGCAAAGAATATTAATTGTAAGAAATACTTCAACTCTCTTCTCTCTGCCTTCAGCCATTATTCTGTCCATCTCAAGGTTCGTTTATTGTATCACTGTTCACTTGCCCTCTTAATGCCTTGCGTCAAGAATAGAAGCCATCTTTGTTTTGTGAGTAGCGCGCGATTGCTTTCTTTTTCATTCTCTCTCTTTCTCTTTTTCTGTTCGCTTAAATATCATCCCACAGATTCCGTCTGACGGAACTTTGACATCAATATCCTTGTGTAAATCGGACTTATTGGCCGGGCGCTGTCATATTACTCAAAAACACCATTCCGATGATCTATCAAATATGTTATTGGCCTATTCATTCTCTCTTTCTTTTTATATTTATTTTTGTTTATTGGTTTTGGCTTTTCAGTGTTATGTGCTCAGTTGGTATATGGTACGATTGTTTCGTATTAATTTCAATTGATATTTAACATTTCACGTACTGAATTTTGAAATAGGAACATTCAACGCCTACCGTAGGACAATTTTTAACGAACTTATTCACCATATATATATATATATATATATATATATATATATATATATATATATATATATATATATAGTTTATGCAAAACTAGGTAATCCGTATGGGTAGACCCAAGGAGGATGATATCTGGAGAGCTCAACGTAAATTCAGAGCAAATATGGCATTTTTCATTTCAACCTTTGGAAGTAAAGTCTGATGATCCAGAGCCCTTTAAAAGGGCTGTCGTGAAATAATTTATTACATGGAACCTTAAAGTGGTCTGTTTTTTATTCAAACATATATATATATATATATATATATATATATATATATATATATATTGCTTTACCAGTACATACCAGATGTATCTGTGTGATCATCTATCGGTCCATCTATTTTTTAAACATATTCATTTATATTTCATTTGTTTCTAACAAGTTTTATCATATATTCGAATGCTAAATGTCCGATGACGGGATTATCATCTAAATTCTTATGTTAAATTATTTTGTCAAATTTTATGAATTGTGTCTGACAAAGATCTTTTCCACAACCCCAAGTGTGTGTCTATAAACAATCCAAAATTCATGTTTTGTTCTGCTTTTGTCCAAGTCATTATAAAGACCTGGGTGCTGCCAAGTGTGGTAGAGAGTATATTTGTTTTCTTGGCTACATCATGGTATTTTCATAATATTTCATTTAAACCAAATTAAGGCACCGTTTATAAAACGGTTACAGGGAACTAGACCGAACCGGAAAAGCTTGTATCAAATGTTCATACGCATTATTATTATTATTACGATTATTTCTTTTGATTTGTGGTGTGTACTTATTTCTTTCCAGGTCTGCACAGAGACCTAAGGTCAGAAATGGCATCATGACATTTTCCACTGACCAATTAAAAAAAAAGCACATATTTTACAGAGACAAAGCCCTTCGCAAGATGTTGGCTGTACTCGTGAGAACAATTTTTTTGTATTTCTTTAAGGAAGGGGCTACAAGGAATCCCTTCAATGAGTCTATAAGAGAACTTATTCTTGGGGTTTTACCAGAATTAGGGATTTTCAATCCTGATTTGCACGATGAAGCGCCTGACGTTTAGGTTATTGCGAGAATATCAGTTCAGTCTACTCGCATTATTGCTGCCTTGTGTCAGACTAAACAAAACTTAATAACTATTTATACTCCTCACATATGATAAGGTACCTCCCGTAGAACTAATAACTATCTTAACTTAAAAAAAATAAATCTATCTCAAGCAAGGAGATAATATCTATCAGACGCAATGGACTACTGGGGGCGAAAGAGAATGAAAAGACTTTAAAAGGAACCGGAAACCTAATCCTAAACAGGAAACGAGGAATACTTATTACGTAAGAAATACTTAGAAGGAATCCTGATGAATATATTACCATCTATAAGCACACGAGAAACACACATTATTATATCATCAACTTTTATAAAACCCGTACTTAAAGAATTTAAGATCTGTCTTCCTGCGTCCACGACCGGCGTGACTTAAGTTCTTACACTCCCACACAAAACATCACCAAATAAACATAGGAACACTACCAGACAGTAATATAAATTCCCACTAAGGGTACCCCGAGGTGGTGTAATGGTTAGCGAGTTTGTCTCGCTAGAACAATTACGACTGAGTGGTGAGTTCGATCCTCAACTGGGTGCCTCCTACTTTCGGCCTTGTTCCACATCTAAGCTACACTTGGAAAATCACTATAAATTCCCACTAGACGTACAAACGCACGCATACACATTATCAACCGATTCTTGCATAGATCAACTAGATTTGTGATACGCACACAGACACATGGATTATACACAGGAACGTTTTTTGCAACACACATATACGTGAGATTTGCTCAACCAATGAAAAACAAACAATATAAAAATAAAAAAATACCAAAATTTCATTTTCTGATGAAGCTTAAATAAAGGCGAAACATGTCAAATTTATTAACGTTTCGTATTTGTTCCTTATCCGATTATACATATGCATATATGTGTGTGTGTGTGTGACGAATTTTATTAAATTTCACGTACAAGATCTGTTTGTTTAATGTTTATTGTATTTTATCAATTTTGACTAAGATGTACATTCCAGTTAAAATTGTAGATAAATTAGACAAAGTTCCGGATTCTTTCTGATTAAGCTCAACTACATTTTTCTATCTCCCTCATTGCTAAAAATTATACTACTATCGATAGACAAGATTCTGTCGGCTACGCCCTGGCATTTATTTTGAACACTACAATTCAACTTATTTTAAATATACGCGTTTCGTATAATTGACGTCATGTGTAAAACGATTTGCTGACAATACTGAAAACCTCCGCTTCTTGCCAAAGCTATGGTCAGAAAGATGTACTGGAATTAAGAATATTATTAAAAAAATGCACAGCACCAGTAGACAATAGCAAAAAATTAGATTAATTATTTATTACAAAAAATATTTAAAACCTCTACACTTATAGTTAAAAATAATAACTAATCTCTTAGAACAGAATTAAATAGGGCAAATATTATTTACGAATTTAAATTCCATTAAGGACTTGTATCCTTTATCAATCAGAATTCGTTGATAATTATATAGGCCATACTACAACATATTTGACACGAAGACTCACGCTACATCTTTCTGACCATAGCTCTATTACATCTCATTTAAATAGTCATGGAAACCTACCAGATCCTATTCGTAACATACTTGTTGACAACACAAATATAATAGCATCATCTACATGCAAAAAAGGATAAAAATAATGGAATCTTTATTAATAAAAACAAATAAAAAACACACTCAATAATATCAACGATGAACATGGATACAATATCTTGACCGTGTTTTGAAAATTAAAACATTATAAAAATACATATATACAACAATCTATTTCTTGTTAACAGTTAATATATTTAAACATTGAAAATGGCTAAATGTATAGCCGAAAGCGCTCGGAAAAAAAGAACAACTGTATAGTTTTTATATAATTTATCACCCGAAAAGAGAAAAAAATATTAGATCACGTGAGAAATTGTATAAGAAACTAAATCAAAGCACCTGGCTCTTATAAGATTTTACCATTCCTGGCAATCGTATCACAGTGTGGGATACCGAATTATAAAAGTGAGGGAATAAAAAAACAAAACAAAACAAAAAAAAGCCAAAAAACCCCCAAAAAACAAAACAAAAAACAAAACAAAACAAAAAAAGCAAACTCTAAATAAATTTGGTTAGAAATAAAAAATAAAAATAATAAAAAGAATTCTAAAATTCCCAGCGCATCGGGCGAATGGGTAGCCCTAAAAAATTAACAAATTTGATCCAATGAATTCCTACAGATCAAAATTCGTCCCAAGTAAACATTTTCCACTTTGTCACAAAATGTCCCCAATACCATTCTTGATATATAAAAATATACAGTTATCTCATATATATATATATATATATATATATATATATATATATATATATATATATGTGTGTGTGTGTGTGTGTGTCTGTGTGTACGTGTGTGTGTGTGTGACAGAGAAAGAGTGACAGAGAGAGCTTATGATGCGAATTCAAGAGAAAGATAACCATATAAGCCTCTCTCTACTCTAAATCTAGTTCCATGGAATGTGCTCAGATGAACAACATTTTTTAGTTCCACCATTTCTAAGCTTCACAGACGGCTACGATTCGCCGTAGGTGAGGGTATAAGTTCCACCCGATCAGGTTCTTCCCACGAACCATCCATTTTTGGAACCATTTCCCAAGAGCCTGATTCCAATATCACTACAATCAACCTGTTCAAGTTTAGGGTGAACCGTTATCTTCCCCACATACCTCTATAAACTGTACTTCTTACCTCTTACTCTGTAACCCCCTAGTATCCCTTGGGCCTTGTACAGGATGAACATTGTTGTAAAAAAAAAAAAAAAAAAGCACCAGCAGTTGCATCGGATATACAATTTTGGAGGATACTGGGAAAGGTGCTCGAGATTTGAGAAGGCTTGGATTCACTAAATTTCGAGTCACAACCATCAAATTTGGTATGAACATATACATCAACAAAGATGAAGGCACAGGGCTTTAAATCCAATAAAGAAAGAAAATTAAGAAAAATAAAGATAAGATGGTGTCTATAAAGACATCTAGTTAGATAGATAAATCGATCCATCGACAGATAGATAGATATGGAGAGAAAGAAATATGAATATAGACAGATAGATATGAATAGAGTGAAATAAATATGAACAGACTCAGATAGATGTGTAAGAACAGAGTGATATATATATATATATATATATATATATATATATATGGAGAGAAAGAAATATGAACAGTTTCATACGAACAGAGGAGGCACGGTGGAGTAATGGATAGCGGCTTGGATTGAGAGAGCAGAGTTCGAATTCCAGTCGAATCCTCTTCTTCTCCTCCAGCTAGGGGTAAATAGCAGGACAGACTGGGTTCTTGGTTGGCAACTGGTCTAGGAGAAGGACAACTCTGAATTCAAAACCTGCGGAGGGCCGTTTGAGGACCTTGTGGCACGTAGTGCACCAGGTCTCTGTAATCGGCCCTTCAAAAAGTGTGGATGGTCCTGCACGAAACCTTCACCACTATAAACAAATCTCATGTGCTATACATGCAGGTTGGGGACCGCTTGTGAATTCCAAATTCCCATGAAACTCCAATATAGAACAAGAAGAGAAGAACAGAGTGATATATATATATATATATATATATATATATATATATATATATATATATATATATATATATATATATATATATATATATATAGAGAGAGAGAGAGAGGAAATATGAACAGACTCAGATTAATTCATACGAACAGTGAGATAGATAGATAGATATTTGTAATTTCACGATTGCTTTTTTCCCCCCTGCTGAGTGAATTCAAATAGAGACGACATTACCTCCCTGGTGTGAATGAAAAGATTAATAGCAAGAGAAGTGGAACGCCCCGCCATTTTTAGCACCACGTCAAAGCTGACGGTTTGGCATTTTCCTTACTGCTTCCGTGCACTGAGTAAGAATCTTCTCAATTATTGCGGCCAGAGAAGTAAAAACATAAGAACCATGCGCAAAAAAAAAATGAAATTCCTTGATTTATGAATAATTCAATAAATATATATCGTGGCTTTCCATATTCCCGCCTTCAGTCGTACATAAACATACATATACACATATCTATATACACACACCTCCCAATCATACGATATATCAATTTTCGAACATCATTTATTTAGTCAGACTGAAGCAGATATGAACGCCTAGCAAGAGATATATGAAAATACTGAGATAGATAAAGACCAAGAAACCTGTATACAAAATATTTTAAAGCTTTAAATGATTCCAATAGTGATCGATACGTTGATATAATCAATCATGTTTTGTTATCCAAAGATGGCATAAGTTTGATTTGGTTTATTTTGTTTTACGGCATATCAAACTCAATGGGTTATTTAACGCCGACAACATTTTTAGGATAGATTCTTATGAATAGAACATGTATTCTTTGGTTTAGATTGGTTTGGTTTATTTTGTTTTACGGCATATCAATCTCAATGGGTTATTTAATGCCGACAACATTTTTAGGATAGATTCGTATGAATAGAACATGTATTCTTTGGTTTAGATTGGTTTGGTTTATTTTGTTTTACGGCATATCAATCTCAATGGGTTATTTAATGCCGACAACATTTTTAGGATAAATTCGTATGAATAGAATATGTATTCTTTGGTTTAGATTGGTTTCGTTTATATTGTTTTACGGCATATCAACCTCAATGGGTTATTTAATGCTGACAAAAATTTGTTATTGCTGGTATTATAATTGTTTTGTCAAAAATCTGTTTCTGGTAATATATTTCCTTCAAAATTGTATTGCTGGTAATAATTTATTTCAAAAAAGTATTGCTGATAATAGTTAACTATTTTCCCATAGCTGGGACCCTAACAGGTGCTACCACCCCGGGTCAGGGTGGACCTGGGAACACCAGCAATTAAGAGGTGGTTCCACGCTCCTCAAAACCTCCTGATCAGAGGCCTTGCTGTTGGACATAGTTTAACGTCTTACCCATGACGCGGATGTCGTTTAACGTCTTACCCAGGACGCTAATGATGGCATTAGAAGCGTTTATATTTGATCGAATTTATTAAAAAAATATTCATCTTTGAATGTATTTTGACAATATTAGTATTTTGACAATATTATTATTTCGACAATATGAGTGTCAAAACTGACGCATTTTGAGTTAATAATTCTATAACTGAAAACGGAGAAAGATGGGCAAAATTTTCAGCAATTCACAAGATGCTGCTACTAATGGGGGAGACCATTTTAAAAACGTTTTGTGATATTTTACGCATGAGAATTATCACTGAACAAGGCTTCACGATCAGGCCGCCTGACGATTGCGTCTAGCATGAAACAGCTTGAAATTGCCACTTATTCATATCTATATATCGATCTCTCTATCTATACCAGTCTTGTCATTTCCTATCTATCTATCTATCTATCTATCTATCTATCTATCTATCTATCTATCTATCTATCTATCTATCTATCACCACTTATTCATATATATCTCTATCGATCTCTCTGTATATGTCAGTCTTATCATTTTCTAGGTATTTACTCTGTCTCCTAACTAAGACGAGTTGTGACACAAGGTGTTTTTCTTTAAGGTGGGAACCCGAGCGCGTACAACCGGACCAGGAACAAAAATTGCGCGCAGCCCGGTTGCGCTGGCCTCGGAGCGAGCACCGATCCCTCCCTCTGGTGCAATGAGAGGGCGCGGCCTCGGGCATCTGTTCCCTCTCACACAGGCACCTCTCAGTATAATTTTCCTCAGTTGCAACTATATCCTTTTAAGGAGTCGCCACTGAATACACTCTGCCCAAAACAGAGGATCTATCTATCTATCTATCTATCTATCTATCTATCTATCTATCTATCTATCTATGTCAGTCTGAGCATATCTATCTATCTATCTATCTATCTATCTATCTATCTATCTATCTATCTATCTATCTATCTATCTATGTCAGTCTGAGCATATCTATCTATCTATCTATCTATCTATCTATCTATCTATCTATCTATGAGGGTGTACTGAAAGTTGTTTTTTTTTCGGACCGACCGGCTTCCGTAAATATAAGAATAAGATGAATACATTTCGATATTTTTTACTCGCATGCTAATGTCTTCCACCATTCTTTGTTTAATCTTCATTTTAGGTCTTTCTTCGTCTATCCTTTTTACGACATCCGTTTTTTTTCGCCCAGATTTCCTCTTCATCGTCTTTCCCTATCCGCACGACAACTAATCGGCCTCAACTCCACCTTCTGCCCCAACTCCTACTACGATCTTTAGCTAATATCGTTGTTGCAATATGATTAAGCGAATTACAGTCAGTGCAGCATTTTCTACGCGAACCTCATCAGTCATAACAAAAACGACTGCTGCTTGTGAATTGTCACCCATAAATAATATTATCTGCGACTGTTAAAGGAAAATGCAAGAAAAAAAAATATTTGGTACTTTCCGACAGAAATAACAGGTGGAATCGTGTGGGAGACTCTAGGAGATCAAAGTCGGTTTGACGTGCAGTTTTTAAGATTTTCTAAAATAGCACGCGTGGTGAATATATGTCAAATATCAGTTTTTAGGGCTAAATTTAATGTCTTGCAGTTATTTATATTTAGAGCAAGCGAGGTTCATTATGTGTAAATCATTGATGCCGTCTTTGAAAAATTGACTGCTAGAAATATGAAAAGAACGAAAAGAGAGTGGGTAGAAAGAAAGAAAATGTAGGGAGTTATTAAAATGAATGTTTTTTTTTTAAGAATCTGTGAAAATTTAATGATTTCCTTTTTTGAATTTTTTGGTGAATCCTTATTCTGAATTTAATAATTTGAATCATAACCTTGCGACTTCTACGATTAAAAATACATGTGGAATTACCGCTATCGGATCCTTAAATATTTGAGCTTGATATTTTTCTAATCGATATCACCCCATGCAAGGCAATAAAGCCGCTAAGACACAAAGGGGGGGGGTTACTGGATTTGGCAGAATTAGGAACAGAAACTTCAATAATGAGCGGGAAGAGGAAAGAGTAATCAGGTGGACAGTAGATAGGGATTGACATTGCATTTAAATTATTGAAGATTAAAGATGGCTGGAACGCATGGAATTGGAAGGGAGTTCCACAGGAAAGGTAGTAAAGCCTCTAAGACACAAGGGGTTACATGGTATGGAAGAATTAGGAACATAAACATTAATAATGAGCGGGAAGAGGAAAGAGTAATCATTAGGACAGTAGATAGCGATTGACATTGCATAAATATCTTTAACAAAATATTATCGTCGTACTTGTAATTATAAATGCAAATCATTATGTCAAGAAGTAAGAGAATACAAATGAAAAACATTCAGATTGAGAATTTTTTCATTTCACTGAAGCAGACGTTAAATGAATGTGAGTATTATCGTCTTCACCATCCTTTCTTTCTTTCTTTCTTCCATCAAAATTAAACAGCGTCTCTGATATATCTCTTTCTCCCTCACGATTAAAAAGGAATGGTCCGTTATTTACATGAGGTAATGACGAGAATACGTGATAATTTACTAACTTACAAAAAAGGAAGATGCATAATTCTAACTTGATTGTGTTAGGAAATACAAAAGAAAAATGAAATAAAGCCAAAAGGGAAGAGAATAAATCGAATCATAGAAGAAGCAAGAAAAAAGTACAAGAAAGAATAAACGACAATAATTGTAAAGAAAAATGAAGGGAAGAAAAGAAAAATAATGAAAGAAAGATAAGCAAAATGAATTAACATGAAAGAAAAACAAAATAATGAAAGAAAGAAAAGCAAAATGAATTAACACGAAAGAAAAGCAAAGTAATGGAGGAAAGAAAAGCAAAATACATCCAGACGACAATCTACTGGAGTTAAGACTTTGTGAACATTATAAATTCAAAGAACTATGGCATATTCAACATCTTGTAACACCCAACCAAACATTAATAATGAAGACATGCATATTTAACAGCAAAACAATGTAACTATCGCCATAAAAATTTAGCCAATATCAAAGCTGCAAGATGCAATAATATTTTTGTAGAATCTTTCTACAGAAATTCATCATGATATATTTGTAGCAAATATCTAAGAACGCAAGTTTCCGTTTATTATAGTGCGTTTATAAAGACTAATCAAATTTGCAAGTGTTACAAAATGCATAGGCTGGTCCAGAATGGCAAACTACTGGTCAGAACTCCAAACTGAATGGAGATCATTGAACTCCGTTCGCGTGAAATGCTGAAAGTGCTGGTGTGCCTTTGTTTAAGTTTTTGAACAAAAAAGGTTTGGTTTGATTTCGTTTGTTTTATAGCAATCACAATGAGCAATTTAATGCCGACAATATTTTTATTGTTGGTAATTTTTTTTCAAAAATGTATTGTTGGTAACTTTTTTTTATTTTCAAAAATGTATTGTTGGCAATATTTTTATTTTCAAAAATTGATGGTAATAATTTTTTTCCAAAAAAGTAACGCTGGTAATAATTAATTCAAAGATTCGTTCTTGGAATTAATTTTTTACAAAAATGTATTGCTGGTATTAAAAACTATTTTTACACTTTCATTTTGTTTTGATCCCAGCTATTTATTTGCCCTTAGCTGGTACCCCCTTACAGGTGCTACCACCCCGGGTCAGGGTGGACCTGTGATCACCATCAATTAAGAGGTGGTTCCACGCTCCTGAAAACCTCCTGATGTGAGGCTCTGCTGTTACCCAGAACGGCCAAAAAAGGTTCTAAGACGCCGAGGCGGCTGCAAGTATTAGAATGATTAAGATATTTCAGCATACCGAGATTCCTTAGTGAAACAATCTAGCACGTAGAAATGAGATTTTGACCAACTGGCTGACATGCATTCCACTTCTCTTTCTCTCTCACTCTCTTTCTTCCTTCTAGAAATGAAGTTACGACTGCTGTTCCTCATATAATGAAGCTAGATGAAAAGAAATTTGTCTGTCGTAGAAGCATGACGTGAACAAAGGCGTTGGGATTGGAAGAACTTAAGCCGGTTACAACACTCGTGTACGATGTCGAAATTTTTCAAAAAGAAAAAAAAACAAACAATATTGCATTTAAGATGATAAACTGTGCAAGTTTCCTAAATTGCTATATTTTGCATGAGGGCGCCATCAAGATACCGAGCAACGTTACTCCACACACTGCTAACCTGACAAAAGATATGTTCCTGCGACATTTGCTATGATGTTTACTCTTTGCAAATGGATTAATTCTACGAGATAAGACATCCTACCAAAAGAGGCCAACATTCTGAGTAGATATTTGCAGACACGAATATAAAGGATCTATTATCTACATTTATAACACTTGTGTAAAGCTAGGAGATGTCCATTTTATCTAACTATTTATGTATTCATTATAATGTCCTATACAACATTTATTCGGCATTAAATAAGTCGAATTACGGATTTACAATATGATAGGTCCTGATCTGGCATCTCGTCTGCAGTCACACTCTCACAGAAGTGATGTGGCCTCCCGCTGTCTTTTCTCCAAGTATTTTAACGGCAACTTCTCCGACGATGGTTCCCAAAATGCATGAATTTAAAGGTAATACTAGGTTGGCATCTCGGTCCCACCCTTTCGCTGTCGAAACGGGTAAAGGTAACCGTCTCTTCTACTCCAACAGCTTCTTCTCTCGCACTTCCCGACAGTGGAACTCCCTTCCTCTTACTTGCTTCCCTGATAACTATAATCTTCAAATATTCAAATGTAATGTCAATCGACATCTGATGCCTTGATCCTGATCCACGTCCTTCTCTATATCCTTTCCTCAAACACCCCCTCTTTACTCTTGCTCTTACTCTCTGTAACCGTTTGCATGCTAGTGGCTCTCCCGCCTTGCTTGGGGTGAAATGCTTAAAAAATGGTTTTAGGGAGTATATTTGCCTCTATATTATACAGATTCATCAATTCACGAGCAGGATCTTAATATTTAGCTATATTTTTCATACACAATTTGTTTTTGTTTCCACTTACTATAAACGACGTAGAGCAACAGGCAGAGCCGTACTTAAAAAAGAAAATTAAACCCAGCAAGACAATGAAGGCCACTAAGACGCAATAGAAGAATATTCATCATAAAATTTACCACAAAAGTATTTATAGAAAAGGCAGAGGGAAGCGACGTTAGGGAGGCGGGAAGGCGGGCGAAACCGAGATGCCAGGTCAGGACCAAAAACATCGTGGATTCTATTTTGGATTTTATCAAGAATCTCTAAATATGTAGCAGGAGCAACAGAATGACGAATTGTAAACTCACAAATATGTAAGATTGATTCTGACGAGAAAAATTATCTAGCAGGATACAGTGAACCAATTTTCCGAGAAGAAGACCTAATAATTGATTTTATATATTTTTTTCGCTTCATGTCAATGGAAAACGTTAATTCGAGAAGATGCAATGAGCCAGTCTATTGGATTTGAAGCCTAATGTTGTAACAATTTGTACATTGAATTTCTATTCAATGACCATAAAGCAAAATTGAATAAATATGTTGATAATTTTACTCGTCATTATCAGCGAACTTGGAACAATCCAAAAGAACCTGCCCAGACGAATATCTACCCATATGCGTAATCACGTCTGGCAGAGAGGTTGAATAGCAGAGTTTTAACGAAATCTAATCGTTGACTCCTCTACCTCTGTAAGAGAGAGTGCTGTTTTATACCAAGCCATCTTGTGGGGGTATTCAGCTACTCCACAACATAAACAAAGCCCCTATAATATTGCTACTGCTGAAACCTCAATTGCGCCACTTGATGTAAAGGATGCGGAGAGCCGTAACCATATCAAGTGGTTACGGCTCTCCCCATCTTTTGCAAAGTATTAACAATTTGTACATTGGATTTTTATTCAATGATCACAGAGCAAAATCGTCTAAAAATGGTGATAATTTTACTCATCATTATCAGCGAGCTTGGAACAATACAAAAGAACCTGACAAAGAGTATTGAAATGATTACAAGTCCGAGGAAGAAACGATGGTACTCTAACAATAGCATTACTAAGACAAGCGAGATTAACGTGGAACTTGTAACATAGATTTGATTTGAAAGCTCAATGAATAAAAATAGAAATAATAAAAAAGAACAGAGACCTGTCTGGACAACTTTAGATTATTATCTGTTTAAGACGCTCAAACGACATTTCTTCTGGAAGATGTTCCACCGAAACTGTTGTTGCAGGAGTGTGGGGTTCGTTTCAGTCACTTGAGGCAATGTTCTTCAAGGACACGTTTTATGCGCGCGTTTACTGAGAATGTGTGAATGAATATCTTTTGGGTACGTTTGGTTTTAAAGATGGAAATAAAGACACATGATGAGAAATGATGAACAACGAAAGGAGGAAAGGAGAGAAGGAAAAAAACTTATTCAAATGTGCAGCTATTTCCACGTAGTATTAGATAGATAGATAGATAGATAGATAGATAGATAGATAGATAGATTGATAATGAACAGACTGAGATAGATAGATAGATAGATAGATATGAACAGAGATAGATACATATGAACAGAGACAGATAGACAGATTGATATGAAAAGAGCTAGCTAGCTACCTAGCTAGCTAGCTAGATACGAACAAAGGTAGATAGATAGATAGATAGATAGATATGAACAGACTGAGATAGATAAATATGAACATAGATAAATAGATAGATAGATATGAACAGAGACAGATAGATAGACAGATAGATATGAACAGAGCTATCTAGCTATCTAGCTAGCTAGATAGCTAGATAGAGAGATATGAACAGAGATAGATAAATAGATAGACAGACAGATAGATATGAACAGAGATAGATAGATAAATAGATAGACTGACAGATAGATATGAACAGAGCTAGTTAGCTAGCTAGATAGATAGATATGAACAAAGATAGATATGAACAGAGATAGATAGATAGATAGATAGATAGATAGATAGATAGATAGATTTTTTGACAGATTTGAACAGATCGGTAAAGAAATATAAAGAAGGGAAGTTAGTAAAAGAAAGAAACAGAAAAAAAGACCGACTAATAGACTGAGGCAGATAGATAGATAGATAGATAGATAGATAGAGAGAGGGATAATGAACAAATTGAGATAGATATGAATAGATTCAGATAGAGATAATGAACAGACCGAGATAGATAGATATAAGTAGACTTAGATTGATAGATAGATACATAGATAGATAGATAGATATGAATAGACTTTATATATATATATATATATATATATATATATATATATGACATAGATAGATAGGTAGATTGGTCATGAACAGAACGTGTATATATATATATATATATATATATATATATATATATATATATGTCAAGTATAGGATTGGTGTATATTGAATAAATTCCAATAACCAAAAAATATTATTCTTAAAAGAGTGCTCAATACAGAGTAGAGCCAATATAATTTATTCGAAAATTATTATAACATAAATTTGTTATAATATTACTATAAAAAAGACCGTTTATTCTACATTCAACAGCATCACTTGATAAGGCACCAGGAGTGTTCAAACAAAATGGCTATTTTTGTAATGATTTTATAATATATTTATGTTATAATTTTCGAATAAATATATATATATATATATATATATATATATATATATATATATATATATGAATAGATAGATAGATATGTCGAGATAAGATAGAATTGAACAATTAGATAAAGGAATATAATGAAAGGAGTATTTAAAAAAGAAGCAAACAACAAAAAAGATATTTAAAAAAGCCAAAAATAAAAGAGGAGAGAAAAAATAAACGAAAAAAAAAGATAAAAAAAAGGAAATATAAAAGGAAACAAAGAAAGAAACGAAAATGACTGATTTTACAACTTTTTATAATAATAATAACAACAATTTAATAACAATAATAATAAGAAGAAAATTGGTGAGCCATTGGAGAAATACCAGGACCCTGCTCGGTAGCTGAGGCAAATTTGTTCATATTGCAGAATAGTAGCTTATACTAGGGACCATAACAATCAAATCAATGAAATCAAAACTGAATGAGATTGAAATGCAAAGAAAGTTTTAGAAGTCCTTAGCAGAACAGTGTTTGTATCGGCGTAGGGGCATGCTTCCCAACTCTGGGGCATGTGCAGCATGTGCCCCCTTCGGCTGACTATACCAACAGAATATGGGGGCAATTCCTGAAAGAGTTAGTAACAGTGAATTGTTTTCTAGTGAATCTGAGTGAGAGTGTTAATGTTAAAGCGTGTTAATACTAAAGATGCATATATAAAAATATTTTGTTTGTATGTACGTACATATGTAACTGGCATACATGTAAGAATTAAATATTACAGTGCTGGGGGACACCAGTATTTTAGAAATACCAAATTGGAGCATGGTCCAAAATCGTAGATACTGTAAAAAAAAGGGGGGGCTGGAGATTTGAGGAGATCAGTTCGTGAATCAGGAGTCAGCGAGGATCATCAGAGATCTGGTTTGCAAATACTTGAATAATAATAATAATAATAATAATAATAATAATAATAATAATAATAGGTTGCACGGTATTGGCACCCACTGAATATAAAACCCAGCATGACAGAGTTGGCCAATATCTTCAAAATCTGTAACTTCTACGGGAAGGAAACTGAAAGAAACTGGTATGAACACCACCCAGTCCGGGTTACGGAGATAGGACCTGTTACAATTCTATGGGACTACATAATACACACTGTCAGAACAATCAAAGCCAATCGCCCAGACACTGTTATTAGAGACCACAAACAAAAAAAACTGCCTCCTTATTGATATGGCAATTCCTGCGGACAAGCAATGTATCGTTGAAGATTTTCAAAAAGCTATCAAAATACAAGGACCTTGAAATCGAAATCTCAAAAATGTGGCACATGGGAACATCAACAATCCCTGTTGTAGTTGGAACCCTTGGATTGGTTGGAAAAGATTTCAGTAGACTAATTGACGGGATTACTGCAAGCCCATGTCTTAAAGAAATGCAAAAAAATTGTACTCTCACGAGTACAGCCCACACCTTACGAAGGGCTTTATCTATGTAAAATATTTTTTTTTTATGTGTGTCAGTGGAAAATTTCATGATGCCATTTCTAACCTTAGGTTTCTGGGCGGGGCCCAGAACAAAATGTATACACACCAGAAATCGAAAGAAATAAAATAATAATAATAATAATAAACACCCAGATGATAACATTATGAAAGTAGGGTGAATATTATATCATTGTTGTAATAATTGAGTAGATTTGCTGTCACTTGATCTCCAGAGAAAGCAATCAATGAAAACATAATTGGCAAGAGTCCAACAGGTATGAAAACAGTATTTATTAAATTAAAAATATTTATTCATGGTTACAATTGTCTAACCAGTGTTATTTTAAGTGTTATGCTTACAGC
>CAHIKZ030005555.1:7912500-7930000 GCA_903632075.3 Acanthosepion pharaonis
TATATATATATATATATATTGACCACTAATATTATCAATATATATATATATATATATATATATAGAAGGCTTCTGTAGGCACTTTTAGAAAAATTATTACTAACATTACATTATTACCAGCGATACATTTTTGAAAAAAAGAATTACCAGCAATAAAAATGTTGTCGGCATTAAATAACCCATTGAGGTGTTGTTATGCCGTAAAATAAAATAAAATAAACCAAACCAAACCAAACCAAACCAAAGTCAAATCATTTGACTTTTTATCGACTGAATATTGCATTAACCATATTTTAGGAATGATAATGTTTTTTCAAGTAACAAGTCCTAAAATATAAATTCCCTTGGTTGGTGGGTTTGGATTCATGCCTTTCATAAGTGTATTGGCGCCGAAGTGAACGTAACCAATCCGACTGGAACTCGACTCTACCTGTTTCGCATCCCCAACCGTTATCCACCACGCCACTCGTGAATTTCCGACCATGGGACTGATGATAATAATGATTCATATAATATGACAGGACGCACGTTTGCTGTGCCTCAATGTGTTGATATATGTGCATCCAAATGACTGTCTCGTTATTTGTTTCGCCATTGAGATCTTTGTGTTTTACCCAGCAGTCATATTCAAAACAGGCTGGCCATCCCCGATTGACGATGGCCATATATTACTCACCGGGCATCAAACGTCCCTAGAGTAGTGTTATCCACCAAAAATTTCGATGTATTTGTTTTATCAGTCCTACCCGTGATATGACGGATGATATGAAGAAAAAGTAAATAGGAACAAGTAACTAAAAGATATCTGATTCATATCTTTGGTTTGTTTCTGACTCGATAAAAAAGAAAAGAAAAATATTTCGAGAAACAAAGGACATTGCCCTTTTAAGAGTCAAGCCTCTCTGCTATTGGCAAACGTAAAAAGAAACAAACAAACACACTCGTCAACATTTTAGCGAAGCACACCACATCCTGCATCTTGAAGAATTTAAGGTTGGGGACATGGCAGCGTTTTTAAATAATAAAAACTGGTTTATTAGGTGTGGCCGACATGTAATTACTGGGTGTGAACATTTTTATGCCCTTCTCGTTTACACAATAGGAACTTTCTATTAACGCCTAAAATCTCACTCTAATCTTGTGTACAAGTCGATTTTTTGATTAATGATCAAGAAATCATTTAATACAAAACTGTTTTCGAAACTAAACGTTTAGATCCTCCACCCCCTCGGTTAGTATTTTTAGATTCTGTTTCAAACTTCA
This sequence comes from Acanthosepion pharaonis, assembly GCA_903632075.3. Lineage (NCBI taxonomy): Eukaryota > Metazoa > Mollusca > Cephalopoda > Sepiida > Sepiidae > Acanthosepion > Acanthosepion pharaonis. The sequence goes on from CAHIKZ030005555.1 coordinate 7,913,764, forward strand.
GGAAATTTATAAATCGACGACGTTGGTAAATTAAAAGTTTATAAACTGAACCTTTTAAAGGAATTTATAAAATTTCAGCCGCGGTTTGAAACCGAATCGACAAATTTCCATGTTGGCTTTAACATATAAATAAACGTGTAATTATTATTTTTAAAATATACAAATATTATTTCAGTACAACCATATAAAATTCAATAGTAAACAGTAAACATTTTCATTTATAATAATACCAGTATAATAATAATAATAATAATAATAATAATAATAATAATAATGATAATAATAATAATAGTATGACGTCAGAAATGAGCAATTGTTACAAATTGGTGAATATGCAATGAAATAAACGGTTATGGGAACTAATCACATATAAATTGGCAAAGTTGAGTTATCTCCCTTCTCACTACAAATGTGACAGGAAATATATCACTACACATTGATAACACTGGTCAACATGATCTTTGGTGCCAAGAAAAAAAAACACATTTAGCTAATTTGAGGATGCTGATTTAGAAAATGATCTTAGTTTTTCATGCTTAGCTACCAATTTTGCTGTGATGAAACTTCTCATTTTTGGGAAAAAAAGAAGATCAATCTATGATCTTCCCCGATTGCAAAATTTAGTTAATAAAGCTCACAGAAACTCATCAATTTTTAGGTAGGCCAAGCAATTTATGTAAGTCACATGAAATAAATTATTTTTATAAGAAAAACGTATTTTTGAGTTCAAAAATCCAGAATAGAAGTGCCGAATTTTTCCAGTATGTCGCTAAAATTCAAATTAACTGTTAAAATTCATCAGTAATACACTTTAGTAAACCTGATAATTAAAATGTCATCAAAAAAATGAAACCCTAAAATCTTCTGTTTGATATTCATAAATTTTTCCCATCCATTTATCCCTTCACTACGGTAGGAAACCAAGCACATTGAGAGCATTTTCTTTTCACAGTTGGAAAGAAACTTTAACTAAAGACATCTCAATTGAATGTACCTATTCCATTGTACATGATACAGCTAGAAATATCAAAAGGGACTTAAATAACATATACATATATAATGTTTATTTTAATACCTATACTCGACTAGTATAAAAAGAACAGGATTATTTTAATAATTTTTTTTTAACGTCGTATGTTTTTATGCTAATTTTAGTATTTAGTGTTTGTTTTTACCAATAAATATTTTCCTTTGTTATGTCAGAAAATTTCCATGTTTCGAAACTAAAACTAAATTTACAAATTTAATTATACAAATTAAAATTAAAATCCATATTCACGTTCCATTGTCAAGCGATGTAACGAATAAACTTTAAAAAAATTACTTAGTTTATAAGCGCAGACAATATTGATATTATAAGTTATTAAGGTTAAGGAAAATGTATTTTAATTTAGGGGTGGCTCAGTTTTAATTTCTTATGTATGCAATATATGTTACTTACAAAGTCAGGTTAAGTTTAGGTTGGGTGGGGATGTCTGCTAACAAACGTATACTTCCGTTATTCAATGAGTCGTCTGGGTTTTCAATGATAAAAAATACGAATTTTTATTCATCATCTTAATTCATATTTTTATACACAACGATTTTCTAAAAGGGCCATTTAAATATGTGCAAGACATATTATTAATATTTAAATTTTATTATTTAATTTTATTCTTATAGATTAAAACTACCATTCGACCTTCTAGTAACTCGTAGACTATATAGTATTTCCACAATTATATATATATATATATATATCAGAATTTAATTGCAAATGAAAGATCAAATATAAAAATATATGTTTCATCTCTTTTCTTTATTATTTTATTTTTTCAAAATTAATTATTACTTAAGGAAAATATTTGACAGTGTCTACAAAAAATAGCTATTCCATTTCTTTAGTAATTTTTTATTATTCAGAAATTTAATAATGTTTAATTTTTCATGTATGCACAAAGGAAATGCGACATTTAATGACCTACAAGGTCTAGCTTTTCTTATTAATATCCATTTTACTGTTAGTATTTTATCGATTTCTTTTAAGTGCTAGAAATATTTAGATAAGGGCGTTTGATTTCGGTATTTATTATTATTAAAGGATGCTTGATGTTGAGGATTTATACAGTTACATAATTTTTCTTTATTTTCATTTCTTTTTACTTTAGGATTTATATTTTTTTGATTTTGGTGTACGTGTTTATTTAAGATATTAGCATTATGCTTCTTAATAAGCATTTCTAAGTTTTCAGTACAATTGCAACTTGATTTTAGGGTATTTTTTATTAAAAATTGCACTGAGTTTATTTTCTCTAGGAAAATGTTTATCGATTAATGCAAGAAATGTTTCTCCTAACTTATTTCTTACCATTTGGTTGTATGGGGGTGTATACCAAATGATTTGTATACTTTAAAATTTTTTTATGGTGTCCATTTTCATTCTTTATATAATTGAATTTTGATATATATATATATATATATATATATATATATATATATCAGAAAATTTACTCATATATATATATATATATATATATATATATATATATATATATATAAATGTATTTCAAAGAGGCTTAATTTTTCATCACCAATATTTCTAAGTTTTCTATCTATCTATCTATCTATCTATCTATCTATCTATCTATCTATCCCAGTCCCTTCATATATCTATCTATCTATCTATCTATCTATCTATCTATCTATCTATTAATTCTTCCCATCTCTTATACAGTTTTTTCCTACCCTTTTTCCTGTACCAGAATGGAATGTCTTTCCACTCAATTTCCCTTGGGTGGTTTTTTGGGATTACTTTGGATTATCTGTGTCAATTCGTGTAGTGACTGGATTAACCAAACTCAATAGTGTTACTGAAAGCAAAGAAACTGTAATTAGTTTCGACTGTCTGCGTATCTATGTGTGTAGCAGCGAATACATTTGTAAAGGCTTAGCTACAGTTTTGTGAGTAGGAGCACTGACAGGCAAGCAAGTGCATGTAAAAGCCAGACATTTTTTACAGTGATCTTTGTCCTGTCCAAAGCCCAAGAGCCACTCGAGATAGTGGGTTAGAGAGTAAGAGGAACAGTTAATAGGGTTATGTGAGTGAAGAAAATGGTGGCCCCTACACTTGAACTGGTTAAGATTGTAGTAATCAGGGAAGCATCCTCTTGGGAGCCGATTCCACAAAGGAGCGATTTATAGGATGGGGTTACTCGAGTGTAACACAGACCAAATACGAATACGACTGCCCTCTTTAATATTCTTTTCTCTTTCTGCTCATTATTAATGTTTGTCTTCTTCCACACTCAGTAACCCCTTGCGTGCTAGTGCCGCCACTGCTTTGCTTGGGGTGATACCGATAAAAAATGACCGTAGTATTTCATTTTCGAACTGACCTAACTCATGTAAAAGTAGAGGATAGAAGAGGTCAGATATTTACTGAAGCCGTATGGGTAACGACGAATTTTCAAGTACCCTTAGCATTGGGTATGTGTTCCACTTGAGGTCTGAGTTGAGCTTAAGTCTTAATGGAGTCTCCAGGTTTCGGAATCTCTCTGAGAGATCACCCGTTTATGGGCGAAGATTCAGGGCCTATTCATTTAACATCTCTAGTATAACATATAGGCCGTTTGTAGACTATTCGTTATTGCTTCCTACAGAGGAATAACAACAGTGAATTATCTCCCTTCATCTCTATTCCTCTTCTTATTTATTTAAACAGAGTTTTAATTATCTCATTTTCGATTATTGTCTGATCAACTCTAACCTTCCACCCGACAAAAGTACTCACTGAAAATCTTTAGGGTTAAAACGGTCAACTAATTTTGATGGAAGGTCATATCTCCTTTGTTAGTTTCTTCATAGAATCTCCTGATATCTTCCACTGTGACATGCTTGTGTCGGCAAGCAAATTACCGATGGTGAATAAGGTCGAAAGCTGGAAATAGCGAATTCGCTTGATTTTACGTCTGAAGACTGACGCAGAAGTCAGGACGAAATTGCCACACGAAAGTCTTTGATCAACCACTCTTTCATTTTAAAGAAGAAGAAAAAAAAGAGACATTTTAAAATAGTACAAATTATCATTCTAATTTTATCATCTCTGTCCGTGTTCAGCAGATAAGGGAAATGGCTGCCAGTGCGCATGCGCTAGTGCGATAGTCAACTGATCAAATTTTTACTTCCTCCAGATGAAAGAAAAACTAATTTTGGATGAAGCTGCCTGTGTTTAGTTCTGATTAAAAGTCCGCAAAGAAAGTTGGTGAGTAACTCCTTCGGTAAACCACTCCACCATAACGATTATTGGCCATAAAGTATTTACAGTGAAAAGGTATTACATTTATTGAGATTTTCAATTTCTCTCGATATCAAAAATTAGAACTTTCTTATGTAAACATTTAGAAAACAAAATGGCGTAATCCGAAGAGGCATTTGCCATTAATTTATATAGTGTAATTAGTTGAAGGTTCCGAAACCCTACCAAACAAAATATATTAGTTACATTGAGTGTGTTGTAAGGATTACGTTTAATTTTGAAAAAGTCTAAGAGATGTACAACTTTCACTTCAAAACTTATTATATGGACAGAGAGTGACTCACGCCATATTCCATGGTCTTTGACTGTCGGTCAAGTGTTTGGAGAGGAGATAGGCGCCGCCAAGCTATCTAAACGCCCATTGAAAGGATCATGAACAAGAAGAATCAAAGTCTGTTTCTTCTTCCCCCACCCCTACGATGACTGAAGCAGTCGAAGATCTGATGATGAGGACATGTTGAATGTTTACAAAAGAACAGAGCGATAGAAAACTGTGTGAGGCTAAGTCGTAATGTGAAATGTCGGATGTTAGATTTTTGGTTTTGAACCGGTCAGTTTTTTCAATGTCAATTAACTTTGGTTGATTTTTCACACGTCTACGTGTTTTCAGGTATTCGGGGGCCGGGAATTCGAATTTATGTAGCCTTTTTGTAGATGTGAACTATTGACATATTTCAAACATTATACAGGGTATGTCTCTAATTGATTTTACAAGCAGATGGACACTACCAATATATTTTTCGTTATTGACATGTCATCAGTGTCTAAGCCTGGCATAGTGACAACTTGAACTTTTGAGCCCTGACCACCGATTTACCGGTGGTAGAGGAAAATGACTTAATGCTCAGCCACCAAACTATTGTTTATATCTACCGTGAAATATTACATAGCAATTATTTGCGAATTTTAACTCAAGTGCTCAGGCCGAAGGGTTCAAATTGTTCAGGAACACGGGGCTCAAAGGGTTAAGACTAGAGATCAACCATCCCAAAACATGTTTCAAGAGATATCATTTTCTTGGCAAAAAAAGTGTAATTGAGCCTTAATCCTAAAATTCAATGTTATAACGACTAAGCCATAATCCCACAAAGATAATTTCCTACTTATAATCACCGATTTAATTTGTATTCATTTAAGTGTTCTAATGTGTTATGAAACCCTATTGATTGTAAATTAGACAAGCTTAATGGATTATTTAGGATTAGTGAGCGATCGACTCATCTGTAGTTAGACGACGGATTCTCTCAGTGAATACCGTTTAGCGTCTTGGGCATGATGTTAAAATACATCCTTGTCCAGGTTAAGACGATGAACTACATCCGCGTCCTGGACAAGACGATAAACTACGCCCAACTGCAAGGCCTCTGATCAGGAGGTTTTGAGGAGCGTGGAACCACCTCTTAATTGCTGGTGTTCCCAGGTCTACCCTGACCCGGGGTGGTAGCGCCTGTTAGGGTCCCAGCTATGGGTAAATAGTTAACCCGAAACTGAGGTAGGAAGCATTATAAAAGTGTAAAAATAGGTTTTAATACCAGAAATGCTTTGTAAAAAATTATTACCAGAAATAATTTTTTGAAGAAAAAAAACTATTACCAGAAATATATTCTCGAAAAAAATATTACCAGCAATACCTATTTTAAACTAATATTACTAGCTATACATTTTTGAGGAAAAAAATATTACCTGAAATAGATTTTTGACAAAACAAAATATTACCAGGGAAAAAAGTTGTCGGCATTAAATAACCCATTGAGGTTGATATGCCGTAAAATAAAATAAACCAAACCAATCTAATCCAAAGAATACATATTCTATTCATACGGATCTATCCTAAAAATGTTGTTGGCATTCAATAACCCATTGAGGTTGATATGACGCAAAATAAAATAAACCAAACCAATCTAATCCAAAGAATACATATTATATTCATACGAATCTATCCTAAAAATGTTGTCGGCATTAAATAACCCATTGACTTTGATATGCCGTAAAACAAAATAAACCAAACCAATATCGTTTAGTAGATAAAAATCTTTTATCTATCTATCTATCTATCTGGGCCTATTCTTATTAACCTATCTATCTATCTATTAAAGTTTTGATCTCTCACTGTCGTCATTCAGAACAATTTCAGTACATTTAGGTCTGTCTTTCTTTCTTTCTTTCTTTCTTTCTCGCGCCTACTCCTTTAATAACTGTTATTTCAATGTAAACATATTTCTGACAGAGCGAAATAGTTTCCCGTCTCTGTAGTTTTCATTTGTTTGTCTCTCTTTACCTCTCTCTCTCTCTCTCTATCTATCTATCTGAATACCACTTTATCTCTTTTTTGACGTAAGCGACTTGTACTCGGTGCATCACATTTCAACCTACTGTATTGTGCTTGTAAAATACACAGTTCAATTTAAAAAAAATGACTGTTTTCCTCAAGCTTTTAAATGTTATTTATTCTATTACTGATATTATCAGTATTTAGAAAGACGGTGATGACGATAAGCTGGTATTTCATTTGTTTGGCGGGTATTAGAAAAAAGATCAAACAACAGGAATGACGAAAAGATTAAAAAAAATGACTACTTCATTAGAAGTATAAAAAATATGAGAGGCAAACAATGTCTATGATTTTTTTCTGTTTTCGTCATCCGACACAGTCAGCCCGCGCCTTTTTGGCTGCGTACTTCGTTTCCCTAAAATTCAAACACCGCCATTGTTTTGTCGTCTGTGTTTTGATATTTCTTCCTTTCTTTTGTTAACTTCACACAATTTTTTATCGGCACAAACACGAGTCATCCTAATATGATATTGCTTTTCGCACCTGCTCGCACCAAACCCTTTCAAAAAATAATTTGGCACAGAAATATGAAAAAGAGGCAAAATGATTTGCAAAGAGCGAAATCGTTTTAAATGTAAAAATGAAAGAAAATCTAACATTGGTAAATGAAATTGATGATTAACATAAATGAAAAGATTTTATAGTGATAAAATATCTGATAGGGATAAAAGATCTTATAGGGACAAAATATCTTATAGGAACAAAAATGTACGACGGCTTTTCATTTCGATTCTTCATACTTTTTAACAAGAAACTATAAATTTAAACGAAAATAACGAAAACGATTTCGTGGCAATGAATCTCTCATATCCCAAGATACTATTCTTCCATTAATAATAATAATCACCTATTTATTGATGGAGCAACTGATTTAGCTTTGTAGAGGCTGTGTAGGACAGCCACTGATGGTATTGTTTCTTCTTGCTTTCTTGCAAGTTATCTCTCTGTCAATGTTTGTCTGTCTGCCTGTCTCTCTCTCTCTATATATATATATATATATATATATATATATATATATATATATATATATATATGTTCGCTATCTTGATTTCAATCTTACGGTATCCTCAGGCGATTTTCATCAAATGATCTCTTAACGCTTTATCTTTTTTAAAATAACTAATGGACGCTCTATTATTATTTTCAAAAAAATAAATAAACTCAGGACATAGTGTGTAATAGTAAGGAAGAAGAAGAAGAAGAAGAAGAAGAAGAAGAAGAAGAAGAAGAAGAAGAAGAAGAAAAAGCAAGGGTATTGTAAATGTATCAGTTTAATTGAAATGTACATTACTTTTTTTTTTATCCATCCTCATATGTGCTTAAGATGAATTTTCTAAGCAAGGACTTCGGATTTCTGGTTTAAAAGGTTCTTTGGATCCGGAAATGGTATTGAGCATTTCTTATATTGCTGTTTCCTGATTAAATAATATAGACAAGTTTTGTCTATTTATTTTATGTAAAATCTTTTCATGTCGTCTGATAAGCTTAATAACATTATCATTAAAAGATGAAAGAAAATCACAATATTGATACATGTTTTAATCCTACCTCAGCTTTCGGCTTACATAAGCCATTATCAAAGATGACAATTACATTACAATATACTAAACAATACACGGACAAAACAATAATGATAGTCTGTTTTTGTTTGCATGGAAGATTTCTAAACAACGACAAACTCATGCATAGGAGACGCTGGAAACGAAAATCGCACCGCAGCTCATAACTTCACACACGACTACGCGAGAGTGAAAACGAGAATTATTAAGTATGGGAAGGTTAGGTTTCAACTGTTTTATGTATATAGCTTCAAGATTTTTTATTAAATATATATATATATATATGTGTGTGTGTGTGTGTGTGTGTGTGTGGTTACATTCCATGTCGAGGCCATGATATATATTTGAGTGCCATTCGGTATATACACGACATTGATAGGCAGAGATCTTCCTAGAATGAAGTCCATGGCTAGGAATGGATAGATGGTATCATCAGCCATGTGTCCGTGAGCAAAAGTAACCTTCAAATTGGAGTATATCGGCTGGGGTTCGATTTGGAAAGGGATGGCTTCGAACCCAGATATGTGGGGGGGGGAACTAGTCGAGAGGTCGGTTGCACGGCTACTCTATCGCCACACCCGGTCACGAGACTGATGATGACGACGATGACGACGATGATGATGATGATGACGCTAATGATGATTATGACGACGATGACGACGATGATGATGATGACGACGATGATGATGATGATGACGATGATGACGATGATGATGATGATGACGCTAATGATGATGACGACGATGACGAATATGATGAGAGTGCTCGATTCATTTCGACTCTGTCTTGTCCTCATTATAAAGTAAATTTCTTACCGCTTTATAAAATCTTTGTGTCCCGGAAATTATTTTGTATTCATCGATTTTCACATAAACATATGTCTCATGGAGTAACAGTGTAATTCATGATAGCAATCCCATCTCCTTTGCTAGAGGAAGTGATGGGAATTTTCTTATCGTGGGCGAAATTTTCTAATGATTTTTTTTTTTTTACGTATCTTTGCCGTAGCGTTGTATCGTTGTCTGGCATTGATTAATCCCCGAATGAAACCTTTGTTAAAATCCGCATCGTTATGGCCTCGAGTTTTCAACCATAACACCGATTAAGTCTCTTTTCTAATCCCTGTAGCAGCGTTTAATCCGGAGTTGGGGAGTTCAAGTTCAGTCGTAGATAATTTTGTGTTTGATAAATTTGGTCATCTTATGTTATCCCATTTGCTGTTTGCACACAGAGTATGTACTTTGTAGACATAGTCAAAATTAAACGAATATCATCCCACACACACACACACACACACACACACACACACACACACACTCATATATATATATATATATATATATATAACAGACCACTTTAAGGTTCCATGTAATAAATTATTTCACCACTGCCCTTTCAAAGGGCTCTGGATCATCAGACTTTACTTTCAAAGATTGAAATGAAAAAATCTATTATATATATATATATATATATATATATATATATATATATATATATATATATATATATCAGGAAAGACAACAGTAAACAATCTAAACATTAAACGAATGAATAGCCTTATCTTCTCAGACCAAGACTTTCAAATAAGCGACCTAAGCAAATGCCCACAATTTTCTTTTACTACGTTAATAAAACATCAAAAAAAGAAAAGAATAAATAATACAAAATGAAAATAAAAAACAAATAAATAAATAAACAGACAAGCCAAAAATAACCGCCAGAATAGATTACCCACAATGCACTACTGGCCCATATATATATATATATATATATATATATATATATATATATATATATATATAGTTGAGGAAAAAAACCAACATTCGCGGCCTGACGATTGCGCCTAGCATGAAACTGCCTCTCGTCTCTGAGTGTTGACTTCAATGTTCACTTGTATATTTATATTTACATACGCTTTAATTGTGAGTATTTTATCCCATAAATATAGCACACATTAAACTATATTTCTTTTATATATATTCGACGTATGAGGGTCAAGCAGAGCAGTTTCCAGGAAACCGACAGCCCGTCAACAGCACATGAGATTTGATTATAGTTGTGAAAATTTCGTGCAGAGTTGTCCTTCTCCTAAACAAGTTTCCATCCAAGGCTATAGAACCCAGTCTGTCCTGCTATTTACCCATAGCTGGAGGGAGAAGAAGAAGATTCACAACTTTCCCAAAGGTATTCGCCCGCAAGTGAATGTAATGGATTCGACTCAATTCGAACTCGGCTCAATCAAGCCGCTATCCATAACTCCACCGTGCCTCCTTATATATATATATATATATATATATATATATATATATATATATATATATATATATTCAACGTGACGGAAAATAAATTTTTTATGCAGTTTTTTATATTGTTACAATTTTTTATGAGGTCTAAGAATATCATTAGACATTTTTATGTTTATACATTCTTTTATAGATACAAATATTTAAGTAAATGCTCTGTTTATAATAAACAGTATTAAACAACATTTACCGGCTTGAATGTCCGTGAATACAGTAAATTCACCCTTGCTAACCGAACGCTCCTTTGTGGCCAAATCGGTAAAGACACGTCAAGCTAAATGACGGTTCCGTATAGGATACAGGTTCGAATTTCTATGACATTCAGGCCGCTCTGCTAGGATTGATGAACTCAAGCAGAGAATCACTTCCTCATTGAATAATGCTACATCGTGTTTGGCAAGAGCTTAACTACCTAACTGACGTGTGCCGTGTCACAGGCGGTGCACATATTAAACACTTATAAAATCAGTCCCATAATAAACTTATGATGTTCAACATCTAAACTGTTCAATTTCATTGAGCTAGGCTTAGTAGTTTTCAAGATAATTGCTTTTAAAATGATGTCAATTTTTTGGAGTGACACCATGTATATATGTATAATGAGCATTTATTGATGACTAGCAGTAGAGCCCGGCGTTGCCCGGGGATGTAACAGTAAGAGATAGATCAAGTATCGACCATCCTAAAGACTGAAAAATAAAATTGACAAAGATTATTGTTTAAGGTTGACGGACACGCATGTCTTAATTAGTTTTTTTTTGTTTTGTTTTGTTTTGTTTTATTTTTACGAATTGGTCAAACCCAAATTCAAACAAAAACATTGTTTTCAATCGTTATGAGTCTACCAATTGAATAGAATTTTATTATAAACAATTCTCTTGTAAATGGAATTTTTTAAGCATTCCCAATGTAAAAATAAAGAAAAAAGTGTGCAAGACAATAAGAAACACTACATGTCAAAAAAAAGTGAAGTTTTGTTGAAATCGGTTGAAAAATGTAGGAAATCCGATCCCATATATAAACGAACACATACACACACATACACACACACACACAAACAAACAACCTGGGTTTTATAATAAGTATAACTCGATATGAGTTGTCCTCTTTTCATTCTCGCGACAGCGATGCCTCTTAATTGTGTTTTCAAATTGATTTCGTGCAAAAACAATTGAGTTTTTCCAATTTTTAGCGCTGTCAGAACCACCGCAAGGTAATTTTACGTAGTCCTGTGAAGTTTTGTTCAAATCGGTTGAAAAGTGTAGGAAATCCGATCCAATATATAAACGAACAGACACACACACACACACACACATACAACCTCGGTTTTATAATAAGTATGATGATTAGAAATCAGATTTATCTTTGCTGATATTTTAATTTTTCAACCCTTTATGTGAATACGTGCTTAATATCTATAGTTTCGATAGACCTGAAGGAATAAAACATCAGATAGACAGAGAAAGTCGTAGTTACCATTGTGTCTGGCTTTCTTTCTGTTGATTTCTCTGGCTTGGGTTCTCTTCCTGTGCGTAAACACTCTTACCGAGAAATTTTCACCACCGATTTGGCACGGATACAGTGAAGGGAAAACAGACTGTGTTGTTCAAAAACTATGTTCAGAACAAAGAACAAATCCGCAAATATTAGACGCTGTTTATACAGAATTCACGGTTTGTCTGCAGATATTAGATTGGATTTTTCAAAACAATAGAACTTTGGGAAGTAGTCCGAGGCATGGACTTGATTCTAAAAAGCACTTAAAGAATTGTTAAAAAATTCCCAAGTGTCAAGAATGCGTGTACAAATATCGTTGAAAGTTATATTTTTAAAAAAATTCCAATCCATATCGCTTACGAGGTTCTGCCAATGTCATAGAAATTCGAACCTGTATCCTATACGGAACCGTCATTTAGCTTGACGTGTCTTTACCGATTTGGCCACAAAGGAGCGTTCGGTTAGCAAGGGCGAATTTACTGTATTCTCGGACATTCAAGCCGGTAAATGTTGTTTAATACTGTTTATTATAAACAGAGCATTTACTTAAATATTTGTATCTATAAAAGAATGTATAAACATAGAAATGTCTAATGATATTCTTAGACCTCATAAAAAAAATTGTAAGAATATAAAAAGCTGCATAAAAAATTTTATTTTCCGTCACGTTGAACAAATGTGCTGTGTTCGTTCAGGACGTGGACGGTCATGGCTTACCCAAATTTCATTGTGCTTTGTTGCTTTTAGAGCGTCTTACCTTTTCGTTATCTCTCCTAATCCCTGTTTTACGAACCATTTTCACGAGCTTGCTAGCTAGGTAATGCACTGTTTTCCTCTGTTCCTCTTGTCGTCACTCTGTCCTGTCAGTGACAAATTTTCCAAACCCTCTTTCCTTATAACGTGTCCTAAAAATGTCAATTGTCTCTAGTGTGAAGTTTAAGAGTCATTTCTCCCAAGATCAGTTCATGATATTCTCAGCATCCTCCTGCAGAACCACATTTTCGTTTACATTATTTATATTGTTCGGACCATTGTCCAAATCTTTATTACCATACTCATGACGTTTCAGCCGTTGTACGCTCCGGCCTTTCTTCAGGTGTCTGGAATTTCGAACAGAATATGGCAATAAAGATCAGGACAACAGTTCGAACAATGTAAATAAGAATGTCGAGTATTCACTGCCGTATAGTGTTATGGGTCGTTACCTATAACTACAGAATGAACTCTTCCTAACACTATGTATACTACGCCTCTCAAGAGAGAGGGTCGAATCGAGTCGAGCTGATAGTAGTTCACTCCAAACCAGACTGACAGTCATACTAACACCTTCCAAATCTTGTATTGTTATTTCGTGTAATATACCTTCGTTATTTCTACACTTGTGTTCGTGTTGTTCTTCCTTGGTCCTAACCTGGACCATAACACTACCCCAGTCTCTTCATCTATCTATCTATCTATCTATGACAGTCTTTTCATCTATCTATCTATCTATCTATCTATCTATCTATCTATCTATCTATCTATCTATCTATCTATCATGGGTCGTTACCTATAACTACAGAATGAACTCTTCCTAACACTATGTATACTACGCCTCTCAAGAGAGAGGGTCGAATCGAGTCAAGCCGATAGTAGTTCACTCCAAACCAGTCTGACAGTCATACTAACACCTTCCAAATCTTGTATTGTTATTTCGTGTAATATACCTTCGTTATTTCTACTCTTGTGTTCTTCCTTGGTCCTAACCTGGACCATAACATATAGGAAGCGCGAGATAACATAATAGTTAAGTACTCTTTTCTTTGTTTCTAACGAAATGTTTTTTTTATACTTTGCTTAGCTTTTGGAAGACATCTTTCTCTATCCCAATGCACTTTCGGATTTCGGTGTTGCATTTTCCGTTCTTTTCGAAGATATTTCATTTTATGCTATCGCTTGACTTTGGCATTGGCACTGTATAAGATGAATTCAAAAATAGTGTGTATTATTAACGTGATATGTTAATATTTCATTTTTAATTTATTCTTAATGTATTATCATTGAACATAAATAATGGCACCTCGAACCAGTGTAAGGCTAAGATTTGACAGTAAGTCTGAAAAGAAAAGAAAAGCTTCTTTGGTTTCAACTGAATTATTTAATCGAGGTAATATTTATGCTAATTATTGATAACGTATTTCGTTAAGCATTTCAACCTAAGCAAGGCGGGATTGCCACTAGCACGCAAGTCGCTACAAAGAGTGGGAGCAAAAGTAAGGAAGAGGGTTTGAGAAAAGGACATAGAGAATGACAGGGATCAGGATCAAGGCATCAGAAGATGACGATTGACATTACATTTGAAAATTTGAAAATGATAGCTATCAGGGAAGCAAGTAAGAGGAAGGGAGTTCCACTGTCGGGAAGTGCGAGAGAAGACGCTGTTGAAGTAGAAGAGGCGGTTACATTCAATTGCTTCGACAGTGAACGGGTGAGATGCCAACCGAGTAGCACGCTTAAATTCATGCAGTTTGGCTACCAGTGAAAGTAGATCGTCAGAGCTGTTGCCATGAAAATATTTGTAGAAAAGACAGAGGGAAGCCGCATCACGTCTGTGAGAAAATGACTGAAGACGAGATGCCAGATCACGAACTATCGCATGCATATCCGTCTCTAGATTTTGTCGAGGACTTCCAGATGAACAGCGGGGTGTACCAGAACGTATAGTCTTTTTTTTTTTTTTAAATGTAGGAGTTACTAATGTGTGTGAAAGAATATGAGAAAAAGAAAAATATTATTAAGGAGAGAGAACAATATCGGAACAGGTATTAAGCAGTCAAAAGATAACAAATTTAAAAAATGTTCAAAGTTAAAAAATGACTGCATAAGCAGGAAGAAAGTTCCACAAGCGGAAAGTGCGAGAGAAGAAACTGTTAGCATAGAACTTACGGTTACTTCTAGTCATTTCAGCTGTAAAATGATGACACCAAGCTGCCAATCTAGTACAGTGCGTAAAGTTGAGGTACCAATGAGGAAAGGTCACGAGAACAATTATGACAAATAGTGACTCCCCCCAAACAAAAACAAAATACTATGAAAGTATAAAAATACATTTTTATACTAAAAATTCACAGCAGTACATATTTATAGTAAAGTTACTAACAATAGATATTTATAGTAAAATGACCAACAATACATTTTAACTGTAAGTGAAGGTATACAAATTCATTCAAAACATATTTACATTTCGGCATTACATAACCCATAGAGGTGTTGATATGCCGCTAATTAAAATAAACCTAGTAACCAATGATGAGTGCAGTGTTTTTGCATATTTTTGTGCAATTCTTCCAATTGACGACTACTTTTCCGCAATAAGTTTCTCAATTTCAGCGGTGACTAATCAGTGATGATTTCATTGATATGATTATAGAGAACCAATATATATATATATATATATATATATATATATATATATATATATATATATATATATATATATAACGATTGTGTTCAGAAAAAAAGGTTCGGTCGCAAGAAAACTTTTCAATGAGGAGCAGAAAGCAACTATTTGAAGATGCTGAGAAATTAATGATGACGTTATATAATCTAAATCTGTCTTGTATTAAAATATTTTTCCTAATTCTAATGCACTTTAACTTTCCTCAACTACTGTTTTTGAAAGCTAAGTATTGTCAGGACATATTGGCCAGAGAATGTTCGAGAGAAAAAATTTCCTGATCAAAATTGGTTGTAACAAAACCTTTGCTTCCACAGACAGAACAAATAATGCTTACCACTTCGATGCTGAATAGCCGTTTTTGACTTCACACAGCCTACATTGTCTGTATCTGTCTATATTTCTGGGATGAGGTATTATATACATTATTTACATTAGTCGGACTATTGTCCTCATCTTTGTTACCATATTTATTACAACGTTTCGGCCGTTGTACGTCCCGGCCTTCTTCAGGTGGTTGGAATGCCGAACTGAACCCTTTATTTCGCTCACTGGGGTAAACTGTTCTAGTTCCACGTGCCATGTTTAATGTAAGTCAGTTATCAGTTATCTCCTGTAAATTCCCCTCTGAAAGTTCTCCACTGCCTTAACCGGGTGTTGAACTCACACACTTTGGGTCCTGTCACTGGATTTAACTAACGCCTTTATCCACTGTGCCATGTGTCCTTGAGGGAACATAGCACGTGGAACTGGAACAGTCTGAAAATAATGAATTTTTCAAGAAACAAGTCTGGAAAAAATGTATAGAACACGACT
>CAHIKZ030005555.1:7935000-7940000 GCA_903632075.3 Acanthosepion pharaonis
TCTCTCTCACTCTCTCTCTCTCTCTCTCTCTCTCTCTCTCTCTCGGGATCTATCTATCTATCTTACATTTGAAATGGCTAAATCTAATTCACAAGGCATATTTAACGCAAGAATGACAGAGAAACAGTGTATAAACTATCTAAAATACTTCTGTAAATGTGTGGTAGAAGAATGAATAGGAAGAATGGTGAAACAATATCTTTAGAAAGTTATGGAGAGCCTTGATCACTCAATTCCTGAAGGGAGACTGCACTTAGTAAAACAGGCTGAGCAAATTTGATACTTGAAGATCTCTTTGAAATCCACCATATATTACTCTTGTAAATCATTTTATATAATGATATTCAGAATTTGAATATAATAATGATTTTAATATTTAATATAATAATATGAATGATATTCATCATAATGTTACTATTGTAACAAGCATTTAATATATAAACGACAGATGATTTCCAAAGTTTTAATGTTTCCAAACTTTACGAATATTTACGTAGTTTGACGAGTTCTTGTCTTGCTGTTTCGTTATTTGCTATCTCCATGGAAAGATAGGGAGTGTGAGATTCAACTACGAACAGATCATGAAACAAAGCAACTGTTCAGAACAAAAAAGAAAAAAAAAAAGAGGAGAGTCGAAGAGAATTTATATGTGGGACAGGAATGATGGAGCGATGCCAATGCAAGGCGGCTGTGTTCCTGCCATGAATGGCGTTGACAGCGACGCCTGTCGTAGTAAAATTGCAAAGCGCAGCTATTAAAGGGAGATAATTAATATTTCAGATGTGTAAAGGCCACATAGCGTTAAGATGGCCGACCAGTGGCGCCTGTTTGACAAGAACGGAGGAAACGATGTTGAGTACTCCTCGCACGTCTATTTGGTCGTTATTTATTATCTATTCTACGAGATTTCCTACCCCCCCTCTCTCTCTCTCGGGATCTATCTATCTATCTATCTATCTATCTATCTATCTATCTATCTATCTATCTATCTGTCTCTATCTCTCTCTCTCTCTCTCTCTCTCTCTATCTATCTATCTATCTGTCTGTCTGTCTGTCTATCTATCTATCTATCTATCTATCTATCTATCTATCTATCTATCTATCTATCTCTGCTCATATATGTCTGTCTGTCTATTTATCTATCTATCTCTGCTCATATCTGTCTGTCTTTCTGTCTATCTATCTATCCATCCGTCTATCTATATCTGCTCATATCTATCTATCTATCTATCTATCTATCTATCTATCTAGTGATTTACCCGTGATATGAAGTAAAATGAACAGTGATAAGCATTTATAATGGGATGTAGAGAGGATTATTTATTTATAATAAGGTTTGATCTTCATAAAAATTAAACATTTTCAATGTAATAATATAATGTGGCAATTAGCTTACGTATATCAAAGTTAACCTTGAAATTTGCATGATTATTTTTGAAATGTAAAAGCATATTTTAAGAGGAAAACAAGCAAAAACACACACGCACTGCGACACCGATGGACGAAGTGTCTAGGCGTCAACAGGGACGATGTTGAAAAATAAGCCTCATTTGGTCAGTCCATGAAAGAATCTTAGTCAACCTATGAAATTTTCAGCCGACCCTCGTACATGTATCTCTCTGTCTTCTTTGATGTGTGTTTCAGTCATTGTAGTCCTATTTTTTCTCTCTTCCCCCCATATATGTGGTATGTTCGGAAATTATGCAGCTTTTATGAATATCTTAGCTATTTCTTCTTCACATTTCGTTCATGGATTTTTGCAAAACTTCCCAATTCTGTCACCTCATAGCCACTAAAGTTTGACTTCAGCCGCTAGTGATTATTTGACGTCATGCCTAAATTTCAACGCGTCGTTCAAAGGTACACGATTTCAGATCGTGGAAGAGATTAAAGAAACAGCAGCGACCCTGCGAGAGAAAATTGCAGATTTTTTTTTTTTGTTGAAATGTTAAAGACACCTCAGCTAGGTGTATCATGTCTCAAGGTGAAGGCGTTTACGAAAGTTCAAGCGCCATTTCCCTAGGTTGGCCACTTTACCGTTAATATTAAATAGGCTGATGCTTTCTAGGCTTAATTTACAAAACTCTATTTCTGCACTTAACTGGTATACATTTCTTAATATTCAAAAGGATACGCCCATGTAGCGCCTACCACAGATTAATAATTAATTTAGCTTGGTACACTATTTCTAGTGCAGTGTTTTTGATTTTCATTAGTACTCAATAATCATGGCCTTATGCCAAACTGATCTATACTTGCTTAAGAAAATGCGTTCAACAGGCAACTATCGTAGGGTAATCATTCTAGGGAGATATTATTAGTATTTTGATGTCGAATATCAGGTATGCCCCATGATTGTAGTCTTGTGCTGGTCTAAGCTAAGCATGATACAAAACAAAAACACGATAAGTACACCCTTGTGCAACTTAATTGAAACAAAACGAATAATTCTGTTATTATTTATTTTCATTTGAATTTTTTCAATGAAACATGACCCAGTGTACATGTTAGTACTTCGTATGTCCATTCCACAAAGTCGTTCGTTGCAGATTGACCACAGATTCTCAATTGGATTTAAATCTGATTTGCTTACTGGTAAGGCTTGCCAGTGTGTACGTGAAGCGTTACAATTTTCGTATGCTTCCATCGCAGATACTGGCCGTAGGACAACTAATCGACAGTCGAAACAATAGTGCCTGGGCGTGATAAGGATCTAATGCAATCGCGGATGACGTAATATTTTTTAAGGCCAAACAAATTTCATCATACATCCCGAAAATAGGTTCATTTTACTGCACACCACTGCAAATGACCAAAACTGAGGAAAAAAATAGAAATCGATTATACCCTGTCATTCCAGTGGGTTTAAAACTGACCGTATGTTAAAAGAAAGGAAACTAAAGCGCTTGTTTCAATTAATTTACACAAGGGTGTATGTCACGGCACAATCACATCAGCCATCGATCCACTGACTGATACAGTCCGACATTAAATCATTCATTTACCCTCCCTCGTTCATTCATTCTACTAGCTTCGACAGTATTGTCTCTTGTTACCATTGCAGGAGTCTTGTGCGTTAACTCTAAAGGATTTATATTTCCGTGGTATTGATATTAAATGATTTTCGTTTACCACAAGCTAGTAAAGGAAAAGGGGAGAAAAGAACTGACCATCAATTATAAAAGAAAGACAGAATGTGTGGTTGCCAGCAAGAGGCAGAGACTAAGAAACGGGCTACGCCCTAGGAGGCGTTAGAATGCAACGCCGAAGTCCGAAGGGTCACTCGAATCGATATATGACGTTCATGGTAACTGCTTTGAACTACTTTGGTACCTCGATTTTACGAATTTAAGCGCAGTACTGGATTGGCAGTTAGGTCTCATTTTGCAGTTGAAATGGCTAGATGTAACCATAAGCTTTCTGCTGTCAGTTTTCTACAGGTCCTATCTCTGTATTATTATTATTATTATTTAGGTCTGCAAGGACTCTCTTTTAACTGCTGAATAATCTGTGTATTTAAAATTGTGCCTAGATTACTTCCATATTTTGTCTTTGCTTCATTGTGCAGCACTATGGCATTGATTTATTTGGATCTGATTTGTTCAAGTTATATTTCACGAAGTCAGCATGTTCTGGAGTTGAATGTGGATTTTTTACAAATTTTAAACGCTTTCAATACATCGCTGTGTGTATTAGTTGTAACAAATTTAGTGGAGGTATTAAGAAATTTGAACACAGAATTAGGTGCGCTATGGAAAACAAAATATTCATCTGAATAACACAAATCATGAACTTAGTAGTTAAGATTTGATTCCCATGTTTATCGTTAAACTAGTTCAGAAATGTCGAAGCTGACATCAAACTGGACAGACACTAGCTCAGTTTGTTCAATGAATTCCTAATGTTTACTGTACAGAAACGGCTAGGATTGAGGAATCGGAGAACCGAGTTCGAATCAGTCGAATCCATTACAATCACTTACATGCAAATATCCTTGGGAAAGGAATGAATCCTCTTCTTCTCCCCACAGCTATAGGTAAATAGCAGACCGGGTTCTATAGCCTTGGATGCCAACTGGTCTACCGCAGAAAGGAATGGCAACCTACTGTAGGAAAAAATCGAAAGATACATGATCGCCTAAGCGTGTATCACGCCTGGCGCATAAATGACTGGATATGTCTAATTGATTTACTTGCGTCATAGTAAAACAAAATGCCGGTTGAATATCCTCTAACTATGATGACCCTACCGTTTTCTCGCGTAGTAATTGTATTTAATTTAATTTGTCAGTGTCCAGGAATTAAACCAAGCCTGGTATTGATTTTTTTATGGATTATCAACCTTTTGTATGTTATTTAAAGCCAGAAAATATTTTTATTTTGTAAAACCTTGTTGGAGATAACAATGATTTGCTGATACAAGTACTACTAATTAACCCATATTTGGGGGAGAAGAGGTAGGTTCATACTTTTCGGTATTAGAGCATAAGTAAATATAACGAACACGACTGGAATTGGAACTTGGCTCTCCGATTTCCAATTCCTCGCCGTTATCCTTTATACCATCCGCACATCCAACACCTGGTACTCCCAAGCGGCCACCCATCAAGGTAGTGATCTGCTTCGATGATCGGGCGTGAACTGGTGTTTAAACGTGATATGGTCATGCCCTCTTTTTATGAAATTTATGGTAAAAGTTTTGAATTACTTTTGGACTTTGACTTTACGAATTTAAGCGCATTACTGGATTGGCAGTTAGGTCTCATTTTACAGTTGAAATGGCTAGATGTAACCATAAACGCTCTGCTAACTGTTTCTTCTCTCACGTTTCTCGCTTGTGGAGCTCTTTTACGGCTTTCCAGTTAACTTTGATCTTCAAAAATTTAATGAGCCATTGTAGTGAATTTATGTATAAATTAAATGCAATACCAATTATTTTGTTATTTTTAAATATTGTAAATTGTTTTATTGCAGACATACACGGAAAATTATTTAACCAAA
>CAHIKZ030005555.1:7945000-7960000 GCA_903632075.3 Acanthosepion pharaonis
ATGTGCCCGTGAGGACACATGGCAAAGGGTTCAGTTCGACATTCCAACAACCTGAAGAAGGCCGGAGCGTACAACCGCCGAAACGTTGTAATAAATATGGCGACAAAGATGATACAGACATAGATAGATAGATAGATAGATAGAGATTGAGACAGACAGATAGATAGATAGATAGATAATGAACAGACTGATATATATATATATATATATATATATATATATATATATATATATATAGATAGATAGATAGATAGATATGAACAGAATAAGATAGAGATAGATAGATAGATAGATAGATATGATTTTGAAACTAGAGTAAAGAGCGATTGATGTGTATTAATAAATTTGAATAGACAGACTTAGGTATGCATATATGAACTACATGAGATCAATAGATATAAACAGGGTGTGATCATCAGACTTTAAAAAAAGACGAAGATAGGGAGATTGATACACTGAAACATAAGCTATTGTGTTTGGAGTTTTGTGTCAACTCTGCTTATTTTGTGAATCACCCGGAAGGATGAATCGTTAAAGGGATGGGGTTGTCCAGTACAGATTGCGTGCTAATTCTCGCGCCTAGCCGTAAATCCCACGAGAAAACGAGTCGTCATTGTTGTTATGTTTCCGGCACGTTCGATAAATAAGAACGTAGATCAATTTCTGCTTAAAACAAAACAATGGCGACTAGCTTAAAAGAAGAGGAAAGTAGAATCAAAGTCATCACATGAAAATGTTTCGAGAGGAGACGAGAAAATAGAAAGACGAGAACAGAACAAACACTTGAACCAATGAATAAATAGGACAACACCTAAAGGAAAAAAAAACAACAAAAAACAACAACAAAAAAAAACCCTAGAAAAACCTTAAATTAATAATAAACTTATTTGCGAGTATAGTTCTATGGTTATAACATATAAAAAAATAAGATAAAATATCAATCAGTTATGTGCTATGCGTGATACACGTTTAGGCGATCATGTATCTTTCGATACATGACTGACGTGGCAGATTTTTTCCCCCGCAGTAGGTTGCCATTTTTTTTGCGGTAGACCAGTTGCCATCCTAGGCTATAGAACCCGGTCTGTCCTCCTGCTGTTTACCCACAGCTGGGAGGAGAAGACGATTTATACCCACCCCAAGGGTCAGTAAATTATGTGTCGTGCGTGATACACGCTTAGAAGATCATGTATCTTTCGATACATGTCTGACGGGGCAGATTTTTTTCCTGCAATAGGTTGCCATTTCTTTCTGCGGTAGACCAGTTGCGATCCAAAGCTATAGAACCCGGTATGCCCTGCTATTTGCCCATAGCTGGGAGGAGATAACTATTCATACCCATTCCAAGGGTCAGTCAATTATTTGCCATGCGTGATACACGCTTAGGCGATCATGTATCTTTCGATACATGACTGACGAGGCAGATTTTTCTCGTCTTGTTCTAGGTTACCATTTCTTTTTGGGGTAGACCAGTTGCGATCTAAGGCTATAGAACCCGGTCTGCCCTGCTATTTGCCCATAGCTAGGAGGAGAAAAAGTGGATTCATATATTTCCCAAGGGTATTGGCACGTAAGTGAATGTAAGAATTCGACTGGAATTCGAACTTGGCTCTCCGGTTCTTCAATCCGAACCGCTATCCATTAGACCACGGATTAATCCACTAGAATAAAATATAGAAATTCGATAAAATATTTGTGGAAAGAAAAACGATTTATAGAACTGATGAGGCACGATAGAATCTGGGAGCCGTGTTCGAATTCCCGTCCAGTTCATTACATATTAATACCCCTGAGGAAGGCACGAATCCATTTCTTCTCTCACCAACTATGGGTGAAAATCAGAATAGACTGAGTCCTATAGACTGGGGTGGCAACCGGTCTAAGAAAAGGAAACCTCTCAATGCAAAACCAGCCTGGAGGTCATCTTAATACTGATATGCCAGTACATGTGGTGTCCTTACCACCCTAGAGGATTACCGGTTAAGCCCTATTTCTTTCTCGCCTGCGTTTAATAAACTGTGTAATTTAATATTTCGTCACATAGCCTGGCGTGCCTTTACCGATTCGTGTGACGTCATTTGTTTACATTTGGATACGCATTGAGCAGATATGAATGTATGAGAGAAAATCGTGGAGAATTGTGTTTAAAAACAGTAAAATCGACCTTGCTAACCGTAACGCTCCTCTGTGGCCCAATCGGTAAAAACACGTCAGGCTATATGACGGTTCCGTATAGGATACAGGTTCGATTCCTGTCGGAGGACGCATATTTTCTATGAAAATTTCTCAGACATTGAGGTCGGTAAATGTTGTTAATACTGTTTATTATAAACAGAGCATACACTTAAATATTTGTATCTATAAAAAAGAACGTATAAACCCAAAAAATAAATATTATATATATCCATAGCAATTTATATATATATATATATTTATATATTCATCCACAGACATAAAACAAACTAATCTTTCGTAATATTACTATTTTGTACTGTTTTCGATCCTCATTTCGTGCGCCATGTTTGTGGCCTTTTGCTAAAACTAAACTGAAGAAAGCCAAGAATATCGAGTAAATTATAAAGTTACAGGAAAAGAGCTGTAAAGAAAGAATGATAAAAGATGTTTGTACGTAGGGATATATACAGAAATCGGTGTGCCTCGTAAAAAAGGAATTGTCGTCTTGTGTTCCACAAAGGTCTTTTTTCTTTCGTCTTTTGTTACAATGATAAATGGAAAACAAATATCAGTGCATTTCATGGACGGTTCGCTACTGCATGAAAGCCGAGAGACCCTCAAATAAGCATTACAATAGGAAATCCTAATATGCCAAGATCGATACCAGATCGGTTCAAACGGTGAAACGACAGATCAATAGACAGCTTAAATGATCGGCGGTACACGGGGGAAACAGTGTAAAATGAAGACGATCTGAAATAAAAAGAATTCGATCAATCGAGAGAGAAATTTTCTTTCCTTATCACCACACATCTTTCTCTAATGACGCTGGCCCATGAATGAAACATATCAACGTAGAAGTGTTCTGAATTTTCATATTTCTCTTTCTCTCTCTCTCTCTTAAAGTTGGTTGAGCCAGAAAGTTTTTCTCGTCTGAGTCCATCCTTCAAATCTGTAAATCAACCACCCGTCCTTGCATGGAATATTGCCGCCATATATGGTCTGGTGCCACCGCTCTATGTCTCGAGGTCCTCGACAAAACCCAGAGACGGATATGCAATGTGATACGTCCTGATCTGTCATCTCGTCTACAATCACTTCCTCTTTTTCTTATATATGAAGAAATATACTCTTAGGGTGTGATATATTTATGGAATAAAGTGCTCAATATCAGAGATAGAGCGTGTGTAAATATAAAAGTGAATATTGAAGTTAACATTAGAGGCGACAAGCTGTTTCATGCTAGATGCAACCATTAGGTGGCCTGACGATTGCGTTTAGCATGAAACAGTCTGTCGCCTCTAAGTTTTGAATTCATGTTTATATATTATATATATATATATATATATATATATATATATATATATATATATATATATATATATGGCACACATTTCATTCTTTCATGTTCGTGTTTGATGAAGTCTTGAATGGTGAAATGCATAATCAAATCTATTTTCAATCAAATCTATTTCATGAAACATTTCCATTTGTGAAAATTTAAAAGTCTGTCGAGATTTCTAGATCCTAATTTAACACCCACCACATATTCACATATTCTCTCTCTCTCTCTCTCTCTGTATATATATATATATATATATATATATATATATATATATATATATATATATATATAATTTTATGTATTACAGGTTACAGTGTAACCCGGATATAAGAGAGTTGTCGGGATCGGAGAATAAGTCTCTTATATCCGGGTTTCTCTTATATCCGTGTTTGGTCTATTTTATATACATTAACACAGGCTCTAATTTGGGACCAGAGAAAATATGTCTTATATCCGGGTTTCTCTTATATCCGGGTCTCTTATATCCGGGTTACACTGTATATAATTGCATATATACCTATAACCTTTCATTTCTGTCTCTACCTAAAAGTAACTGACTTCCCTCCCTGAACAGCCCCCCAACCACCACCTTCCTTTTTTTCCCGCCAATTTTGCGTTTTCCGCCTGGGAATGACGCTTATACTTTCTGTACGATTCCGTGGTCAGTGAATGACCTGGTATTGAAGTCAGGCCTAAGTCCACCATTTATCAAACTGTCCATCAAACACAAAAATGAGTAAAATGCCCTTACCTCTTTCAAATTCTATGCACGTTTAAGGAAAAAAAACACAAAAACAAAAAAACAACAACAAAAAACAAAAAAAAAACAACATTTTTTTCCTTCTGGTTCAGATCTTAGTGTATTTATATATGATTAATGGGAGTTTACATCGGATATATTCAGGGTAAAATAGAGTCAGCTACATCTCTTTAGGGTTGTACTGTGGTTATTTGAATGCCTGCTCTTACGTGTGTCTGTATATCTGGGGAAACGAGCTCTTAGCAGAAGACAGGTTGATCGACGCAAAGATAAATCATCGTAGAAACAAGATTGCATAGACATATTGATAGATGAGTATGAAGCCATGAAGAAATAGTGGAAGATTAACATTGAGCTCTACTGTACAATCAAAACTGGGTTCCTCATATTTATAGCCTTGCGCCAGACTCATGGTTTTTTTATATATATATATATATATATATATATATATATATATATATATATATATATATACTCGACTCTCCCGTCGAAATTCGACGTATGAGGGTCAAGCAGATCAGTTCCTAGGAAACCGACAGCCCGACAACAGCACATGAGATTTGATTATAGTGGTGAAGGTTTCGTGCAGGACCATCCACACTTTTTGAAGGGCCGAATACAGAGACCTGGTGCAATATGTGCCACAAAAGGTCCCCAAACGACCCCCTGCAGGTTTTGAATTCAGAGTTGTCCTTCTCCTAGACCAGTTGCCATCCAAGGCTATAGAACCCAGTCTGTTCTGCTATTTACTCATAGCTGGATGGAGAAGAAGGGCATTCATATCTTTCCCAAGGTTATTAGCACGTAACTGAATGTAACTGGATTCGACTGGAATTCAAACTCGGCTCTCCGATTCCTCAATCCAAGCCTCTATCCATTACTCCACCGTGCCTCATATATATATATACATATATATTGCGTCTTTGTGGCTTTATCTCCTTGTTTGGGGTTAAATCATAAAAAAAAGCATTAATGTCGTTGGTGAACCACATATACTGTTGTCGTAACAAAAGAATTCTTATCTAGAGAAAGCCTGCTGAATCCCTACTCGTTGGGTGTCATTTCAAAAGTTTCCCTCTACTAGACTGGTCGTCACTCAAGGCTAGAGAACCCAGTCTACCCTGGGCGAGAAGTAGTCGATTCATTCCTTTCCCAAAGGTATTTTTGCGAAAGTGAATGCAACTGATTAGGGCGGAATTTGAACTCGACTCTCCAATTCTAATTTCTGTGTCGATACACTTCATACAAATCCATAGGTTGCACCATATTTTAGCTAAATCCTGGGTGACATAATCAAAAGAAATCGGTTCTAATTTTAGTTAAGTCTTCTTATTATCAGGATTTTGTTGCTTTGCACTTGCAACACCAGAACAAATTTTGTCATGTAGCAAATTATCCCATCAACTTCCTTGTCTAAAAAAATCTTTTTGTTTTCTTCCAATGCGTCATCCAAAGGAACCAGTTACCAACAATTGATATGACTAGTAATATTGTCTCTATATTGGGTTGGCGCGTAATTATCAGGCGTTTTTGTAGACGAGGTATTTGTTAATAAAAACTGCTATTTTGTATACTTTTTATATTATCATATTTATCATTATAATAACGAGTGTCGATAATCATACGCTCCGGAATATTCATTTACAAATGTTATTGCTAAATTGCTATATTTCTTTTTCTCATAATAAATATTGTTTAAAAACGCCTGATAATTATGCACCAACCAAATAGAAGCATTTAGCAAGAAAAAAAAAATCAATTTACTATCCTACTAACCGTTGAGAAGAACTTTATCTTCAGGGGATTCTTGTTAATTTGAGATGCTCAAGTTAGTCGTAATGAATTCATTTTTTCAGAAAAATTGATTGTCTCCTCAAAAAAATGACAATTTTCTCTGTCACACTTAAGTGTACAACTCTTTAAACGTTGACCTGCCTTCTACCATTTAATGTGGAACCCATGTTCATAGATACTTTGTTGTCGCCATTTTTTTTCCGTCGGGCATGCTACAATTGAGTAAGCAATAAAACTGTTGAAACTTTAAACTTTCAAGATTTTTCTCACTTTCTATATCGTGATCGCCATTTTTACATCAATCTAACATATACCTTTTAAAATGTGTACATTAAATAACACATCCGACGGTCTATTCTCGCTGTCAACTTACTTTTCCTGAAAAGATTATATATATTATAGTTATTTACAAATGCTAATTATATTTAAATTTATTATTATTAATGTTAATAATAATAATAACAATTATAATAATAATATTAATTACTATTATTGTTAATAATAATAATAATAACAATTATAATAATACTATTAATTATTATTATTATTATAGTTGTCGCTGTCATTGGTATGCGTAGAAAACGAGCGTGGATATTTTAAGGATTATTCCCTGAATTTGATACTTTTTCTCAAGAAGAAAACTGAGAAAAACTACACGGACTTAGCAGTTAATAGAACTAGAATTATCTCCCCTGGATATGCATTTTGCCGATTTATGTTTAATTAAAATTATCTGGCGACAATTGCCCCGATTAAATTGGAAATTGGTTATTCTCTAAAAGCAATTTGATGATATTGCGCTAATATAAATTATGCTATGGCGTACTGTTTTTGTTGTGTTACATAAAGTAACAAATAATAATAATAATAATAATAATAAACACACACACACACACACCGAAAGCGGCTCGTTATATATGTGTCTCCGGCTTATATATTATCTTCCGTCGCCTTTTACGGTTGAACGAACGTGCTTGAATCTTACGGTATATACGAACGAACCTGTATCAAAATAGAACAAGCCTCAGTGTAAACAAATTCATCTAATGTATTTATTAGTGAGATGGCAAAAATGATCGTTTGGTTTATTGCAAGTACCATAGCTACAAGGTAAGCACTAGTGTGTTAATTTCGCTAAACATCCTTTCCTCATTATATGTCCCTAAAGTAACTCTTGCTCTTTTATTTCTACTCTTTGTCATTGTGGAACCTATTCTTTTCCCAATGTTTAACAGCAGTTTATTTGAATTTTCTCGTTTCCTTAAAACTTCCTCATGTTCCACATACACTGTTCATGATGTTCTCAAGAGTTGTGGATAAAACCACATCTTTTGCGATTCAAGCCTTGTCCTGTAATTTCCAGATTTCACTATCGTACAAGTGATTCGATATTGCGTCACAGTCCAGCAATATTTTCTTTGTTTCCGATTCCTTAATACTTAGCTTAGTTTCTGGGCGGCATTTTTCGCTATTTATATGAGCCTTCCGAATTCTGTGTCACATTTTCTGTCTTCACTTACGTTACAGCATATCTGCGGACGATAATGGGTATGCCCCCATTCCCATAAATACAGTAGTGAATACTGTATGTTGGTCTGAAAGTTTCATTGTGGAATTCACATGACTCACTTCTAGCCATTGGCTACTTTTTCTACGCGCCGCTGGCGAATCTTATACGCGTTGTTCTTGTCCTAAGTATTATCGTTCATTACCAACCTTCGTTTGACTATTCTATTCAGTAACCTTCCCTAGGTTACAACACTTACTGAACTACACAGACAGTTAAATTTCCGCACGTTTGCATTTTATATTCAGATCACGTCATTCACAACAGCCTTTAACACAAAAAATAAATAAATAAAAAATCATTCAGTATTCTTAGGAATTAATAATTTCTTACATTTATTTCATAGTTCTTTCAGTTTTTCTTCTGAATTTGTTATCAGTACAGTGTACTTTATATAGTGTATGCTGTTAACGTTAAATTCCTCAATAGTAAATTCTAATCTGTTCGATTCCTCCTAAAAATAATCTCGATGCTGGAGTTAAATCCAGTGAGAGAAAACATTTTCATGGCACACAGCTTCCAATTTTTATATATCCACAGAACTTCTTTAGCCGCTTGCAAACTGTTCTCTGTATAACGTCGACATTTAAAATGTATAAGTGTCAGTGAATAGAATTTTTTTCATATGAAACTTATGTAACTAAATGTAATATTAAGATGACCATTTTTTCTTTCTTCTATTTTCAGGTAAGTGGATTCATATGCTTTCGTTTATTGAATGATTACAAATGAAACTTAACCCTGCATTCGAGATGGTCCTATTTGGAAAGAGAGAGGTATTTGATATTCATTTGTTTTAATATTACCAATAAGATTGAATTAATAAGAGCAAATCACACATACAAACACACACACACACACATCTCGAATCTAATCAAAGATTAAAGATATCTTGTGAAAGGAATTGGTTGAGAGAAAACGAAATTTAAGCATTTTCAGAAAATATGGATATTAAATGCAGGTATCTCTCAGGAACATCCTCAGTATCAGGTGACCGGAAGTCATCTCCAACGACCAACTGTGAGACAGGACCAGAAAAGCTCCAATCTGCGGCCAATCTGGAGATCAACAACCAACACTTTATAACAAGATTCGGATCATCAACACCAACGTCAAGTTGTTCCTACTTTACGGCTCAGAAACATGACGGGTAACCAAGACCAACACCCACAAACTTTAAACATTTACCAACCGATGTCTCAGGACTTGGAAGACACTACCTAATATTGGAAAGAAATTTCTAAAAAAAAAAAAAGTCATTCTCATACAACAACACATATACGATACGTCCTTCACATAATGGCGCCGCATGTTGTTGACATTAATCTTTTCTTTTTAACTTTTTATGTGCCGTGTCCTTTCAGGACGTAGGCGATCATGGCCCTCCACTTCCCCCTATCCCTTGTGGCTCTCAACAGATTTTGTATTTCTGCCCCTCCCCAGACCACGCCCCGCCCACCCCCTTGCCCATGCCCCCCCGTATGCCATTCGCTGCCTTCCCTTGTCTATTTCCCCCCTCTATAAGTCCCATGAGTATTAGATTCTCTAGGCCCTCCTTTCTCATCACGTGTCCCAGAAATTTCACCTGCTTCGTATTTTGATTGTATGGCAATGACATACTAGCAAACAGCAGAAAGGCTCCCGCCGCTGCTAGTAGACAGGGCATGTTTAAGCTTGTGGCTCTTCAATCGTAAATGAATGTAATTGATTTGACTGGGATTCGAACTCGGCTCTCAGTTCAATTCCTTAATCCAGTTCCTCAATACGAGCCGCGATCCATTACTTCACCGTGCCTCTGATAACTATAATCTTCAAAAATTTAAATGAAATGTCAATCGCCATCGTCTGTCTTCTTGAATCCCGTTCATCTTTTGTTATTTTCTCTAACCTCCTATTTTCAGACTTCATTTTCACTCCCTGTAATCATTTAAGTATTTGTGGTATTCTCGCCCCACTTGGGGTGAAATGATAAAAAAAAAACTCTTTGCAATATTTTACCATCCTTCTCACTCCCAATTCTGCCATTCATTTACATCAGCTTTGTCTGTTTTGTTTCAATATGTCCTTTGGCTGTCAGATTCTCCTTCTTCGTTGCCTTTTCCAGAAAGTACAACTTTTTCTTTTTTACACTGTGTATTTTGTGTTTTCATTTTCCCTCAAACACACGCCCCCATTACTTATACAACCATTCCATAGCATTCTGAGTATTCTTCCCTGAAGAAATTGCCACAGCCATAATGGTAATAAAGAGCAGTTGAGCACTTTCTTTGTTTCTAACGATGGCGATTTGTAGATATGTGTCTGAAGTGGAGAGTAAGTTGTGGAGAGCAAAGATCGTTCAAGTCCTGTAGTGACACAGCACATAAAGGAAAAAAAAAAGAGATTCGTTTACCAAAAATTGCTTCTGATGTGGAGACCCTTTATTCGGTTAGTTTTATAGGCATCATTTTTTTTAACGAACGCGTAGACACACGAACCAATATGCAGCTGTCAAGTGACTATTCTTCTGTGAGGAATTATTAATTATGCAACAACTGGAGGTGCCAATTTAGGAAAGGTCTAAAAATACCCGTACGCGACGACAGCAAAGTGTTCAAAACACTGAAAGAATGTTAACCTTTTCTATTCAGAGAAACAAAATATCAAACTCTGTGGAATATTAGTGAAGCTAGATGCTGCCGATTGTTTGCTGAAATCATTTCAAGACAGAAAATAAACAGCATCAAAAGAATTTTTATATTTAAAAAAAGAATATATATTTTTTATCAAAGTTTCATTAATCTGGAACATACAGCATATTTCTTTGTAGTTTAACATTTAAGAAGTGAGCAGGTTTACTGATGATTAAATTCGGTGAAGTCAATAATTACCCGGTGATTTTTCTGACGTCATCGGAAGTTACTACTTGAAGTGAAAACAAACATAAAATCTAACCACCATACTTTCTGGTGAAAAAAAAAAAAAAAAAAAAGAAAAAGAAAGAAAAACGTCTTTTAAAAGAAATTCACCAGGTGGAATTTGAGAAGAGATAAGCCAAGTAAAAATGGTGTTAACTGAGCAAATTTTTATAACAAAGAAACGGTATTTGTAGAATGTTGTTTTAATTACATTCTATAATTTTGAGATCAGTCATTATCATTCCAAGAATTGTTTCAACCGTAAAAAGAGTATCACTGTAGATTCTACCTAAACGAATGGGACCCCCTCCTCTATTTTGACATTCATTGTTCACTCAAAAACACACACACACAAATACCCAGATTAGCCGAACCGTTTTAGCAAGATTTGTTTTTTACGGCATATTAACCTTTTACCGGCCATTTTAAAGCTAGAAAATATTTTTAGATTGTAAGAAATTTTTTGCGATAATAATGACTTAATACTAATTAAAGTGTTGGGGTTATAATCTCGCATCTTAAAATCCAGAATGTC
This sequence comes from Acanthosepion pharaonis, assembly GCA_903632075.3. Lineage (NCBI taxonomy): Eukaryota > Metazoa > Mollusca > Cephalopoda > Sepiida > Sepiidae > Acanthosepion > Acanthosepion pharaonis. The sequence goes on from CAHIKZ030005555.1 coordinate 7,956,074, forward strand.
GATAGCCTGAAATATAAAATTCTGAAATTTGAAATCTTGAATGTATCAAAATCTCGACGGATCAAAATCCCGAAATTTAAAATTCCGAAAGATCAAAATCCCGAAATTTAAAATCCTGAAAAATCAAAATTCCGAAAGATCAAAATCCCGAAATTTAAAATCCTGAAAAATCAAAATCCCGAAATTTAAAATCCTGAAAGATCAGAATCACGAAAAAAATATAAATAGATTATATTTAATGAATTTTTAATGTGTCAAATGTGTAAACATTATTGAAACACTATTTTATAAATGTTTATAATTAAAGGTTTATCCAATTTTCTTGTTCAATTTGAATAGACCAAGGTGGCAAACGTAGAATTATATGAAAGAGTTTGGTACTTTCCAGTATTGCAAATACGAAAGAGAAGAGCTTTGACCGTCACACAGGTACCCAAGGGATTTTAATCTATAGACAGGCGAACAATTTCTTTCTTTCTTTCTTTCTTTCTTTCTTTCTTTCTTTCTTTCTTTCATTCTTTTTTTCTTTCTCTCTTTCTTTCTTTCTTTCTTTCTTTCTTAGTCACTGTCAATGTGACCATCATAGGTGTTTCCGGTTCCGCTAAAAACTGATGACATGGTCACCATCATCCAATAACCGAGAATTTGTCTTTACATCCGGGAAATACAGTGGTACAGGAAATACAGTGTGTATATATATATATATATATATATATATATATATATATAGGCTTATATATATTATATATATATATATATATATATGAAGCATATCTTCATTTATATATATATATATATATATATATATATATATATATATATATATGGAGGGGAGGGAGTTTTGTATGACTCAAATCAATGATGTCATAAATTCTGTGATGAATCATTATCATTCTTCTACCCGAGGCGCATACCGTTATTTTTGTTCTTTTTAATTCCACTTGTATTTCATAAATCAAATCAAGCCAACTTTTTTTTGATAAAATATTGATTTTGCTTTATAATCGTATCTGATTTATAACAGAAATAATCTATGAAGTCCAACTGAATCATCGTGCTAATTTTGATGAGCTTTGTTTAACGGTATACCAACACCTAGATGGGTCATTTAATGCCGAAATTTAATTTACTTGCGATCTTGAGTAATTTTGTTTCTTCATACAAAAATCTATCACTGGTAATATATTATTTGATTACATAAGCATTAAACACACTACCAGGCTTTGATTGCAAAGGGTAAAAAGACAACCTGGTAGGAGAGACAGTTTCGTTGTCAATAAACGGGTCATGGGGCAAAGAATAATGGATTACATAGTACCAAGTAGCAAATAAAGATCTGACTACAGGATAAATATATATATATAGAAATAAAAGAGTGTATATTTGTTAGCTAGGAAAATATGTTTTCTGATGAGATTAAATTCAAATAAGACCAAATGTTAGCTATTGGATTTGCAAAGATTTTGAAGAACTACATTTTTCTTTTTAAAAGCCTCTTTCGGAGTCATTTTAACCAGGCTGGATCACTGATGGTTGTCCATTATGACAGACTAAGTCAGACCAGGCTGGACCAGGCCATATCATGCCAAGTCACATCATACCGGGCTAGGCCAGGCCACCATTTAAAATCGCATTGAAATACTAAGCCGGACTTTGCCAAGCTTGGCATTGTTGACGAATGAATTAGCCAATAGATGTGTCCACGCCAGAGCGTTTTTGTCGCTGTCTATTCTACTTTGATATCTAAAATGTGATTGGCTGGTCGGGAAAAATGAGTGAGCTCCTAATGTCACGGTACCAGACATAAAACGGTGTGGTCGGATTTTGAATCGAGCCTGGTCAATACCTGGATAGGTAGATGGGAATAGCAATTGCTGTAAGCCTGGATGTGCAGGTGGTGTAACGGAAAACGGCTCGGAATTGGAAATCGGGGAGCCGAGTTCCAATTGCAGTCGATTTCGTTATATTTACTTACACTTGGGAAAGGTATGAATCCATAGCTTCTCCCCCACCTATGGGTTAATTGAAGTTGTATCAATAAATCATTTTTATCTAAAAAATTCTGCAAAAGGTTGATAAGCTATCTATCTATCTATCTATCTATCTATCTATCTATCTCATTCTATTCATTGCTATGTATCCATCTCACTTTATTCATATCTCTCTACCTCTCTATCTCCCTATCTCCCTATCTATCTATCTATCTATCTATCTATCTATCTATCTATCTATCTATCTATCTATCAGTTTATTCATATCTATCTATGTATGTTAGTTTATTCATTATATATTTATCTATCTATACATCGGCTTGTCTTTATCTAGATATTTATAAAAAAATATCTTGGAAAACTTAAAGACACACAAGGGAGGGAGTTATCTAAAAGGCGAAATCTTTGTCAGCCATCCATAAATCAACTTAACGGATTATTGAAATATGACCGTGCCACCAGATATCTTGATTTCCGACACGCCATGATGATAAAATGAACACTTCGGCTTAATATGGATCAATGTTTGTTTTTGTGACGACATAAAGGGGAGGTTTGAAAAAAATGCTACACGCTTTATATTATATCCGGTCAAGATACTTAATATTTCATAAACCCGGTCTAATTTGCCGTATGTTATTTGAAGTCGAGATGTACATCGCCAAAGTCAGCCGCATTGCATGAAGAAATGCAATGAAAGACACAACATGCCTCAACGAACATTGACTGTCATTGAATATTTATTTATTGTTATTTTTTTTATTAGATTGATGCAAAATCTTCCCATGCCGTTTTGTGCCAAATGTAAGGGAAATTGTGGAAATTATTTGTGTATGTATATTCTTTAAGGACTGTTTGCAGAATATCTAAATAAATTGATAGATAGGTTTTGGTTGACAGATAAATAGATACGTATATGCTTACGCGGAAAATACTTTTATAAAAATACATTTAGTATAAAAGGACTGAATAAATATATATTAGAAATGTAGAAAAGTAGATATTACTAATCTAAGCACGCACACATATGTGGAAAAAGCATTTATTTTGCATCCTTGTGCAAATTAATCGAGACAAAACGAAGAATTCCGCTAGTAATTACTTTTTGCGTCTTTTTTCCAATGAAACCTGACCCAGTGCACATGTTAGTACTTTGTATGTCTATTCCACGAAATCGTTCCTTAAAGATTGACCTAGAATCTCGATTGAATTTAAATCAGGAGAGTTTCCGAGCCAGTCTATAATAGTTTGATTTGCTCACTGGTAAGGCTTTCTAGTGTGTTCATGCAGCGTTGCAATTTTTGTACGCTTCCTTCGAGTAACGTCCATGGCAGGCAATGGCCGTAGTACAACTAATTGACAGTCGAGACAATAGTGTTTGAGCGTGATGAAATCTGATGTAAACACGGATGACGCAATATTGATTTACTCACTGTTTGTACGCTTCTTTGGAATAACGTCCATCGCTTAGAATGGCTGTAGGACAACTAATCGACAGTTAAGACAATAGTGTCTGGACCTGATAAAAATCTGATACAACCACGGATGAGGCAATATTTTTCAGGGCCTTAACAAATTTCATCATATACCCCGAAAATTGATTCATATTACTGCAAACCACTGCAAATGACCTATTCTGAAGTAAAATGGAAATCGATTACACCCTGTCACTCCAATGGGTCTAAAACTAACCGTATGGTGAAAGAAAGGAAACTAAAGCGGTTGTTTCAAGGGTGTACTATTTATTTTTCACCAAATCTCTTTCTTTTTCAATGAACTTAAGACATTTATCAAAAAATCAAACATTATACAAAGAACATTTCAGATCTAAATGCAGTTTATCATGTAGACTAATGAAGATACAGATGTTTATGATTATGATTAACTTTGTGTAGAACCAGATAAGCATAAGGCGATGAGAAATAGTAAGATTATG
>CAHIKZ030005555.1:7962500-8077500 GCA_903632075.3 Acanthosepion pharaonis
GACAGAACAATCAAAGCTAATTGCCCCGATATCGGTATTAGAGACCGCAAACAAATACAAAATGCCTCCTTATTGATATGGCACTGTAGACTAATGGATAGCGGCTCGGATTGAGAAGTCGGAGAGCCGAGTTCGAATTCCAGTCGAATCCATTGACTTACGTGCTAATACCCTTCGGAAAGTTATGAAGCCTCTTCTTTTCCCCCAGCTATGGGTAAATAGCAGGACAGACCGGGTTCTATAGCCTTGTATGACATCTGATCTACCGCAGAAAGAAATGGCAACCTAATGCGGGAAAAAATCTGCCTCGTCCATTATGTATCGAAAGATACATGATCGCCTAAGCGTGTATCACGTATGGTACTTAACTGATTGATATGGCATTCCTTGCGGACTGCAATGTATCTTTGAAGATCTTCCAAAACTATCAAAATACAAGGACCTTGAAATCGAAATCTCAAAATTGTGGCACATGAGAACATCAACAGTCCCTGCTGTAGTTGGAGCCCTCGGATTGGTTGGAAAATATTCCAATGGACTCATTGAAGGGATTCCTGGAAGTCCATGCCTTAAAGAAGGACCAAAAATTGTTCTCTCACGAGTACAACACACACCTTACGAAAGGCTTTATTTATGTAATGTACGTCTATTTTTTTTTAATTGCTCAGTGGAAAATGTCATGATGACTTTTCTGGCTTTAGGTCTTTGGCCGGTATCCGGAAAGAAATGAGTTCACACCAGGAATCAAAGGAAATAAAACAACAACAATAACAACAATAATAATAATAATAAAACAATCAAAGCCAACCGCCCAGATATTGTTATTAAAGACAAAAATAAACAAAAAAAGTGCCTTCTTATTGATATGGCAGTCCCTCCTGAGGGCAATGTATCTTTGAAGATATTCAAAAAGTTATCAAAATACAAGGAGCTTGAAATAGAAATCTCGAAAATGTGGCATATGGGAACATCAACAATCCCTGTTGTAGTTGGAGCCCTAGGAGTGGTTGGAAAAGATTGCAGTAGACTAATTGAAGAGATTCCAGGAAGTCCATGCCTCAAGGAGATACAAAAAATTGTTCTGACAAGTACAGCCCACACTTTACGAAGGGCTTTATCTACGTAATTTTTTTTTCTTGTCAGTGGAAAGTGTCATGATGCCATTTCTAACCTTAAGTCCCTGGGCTGGACCCGGAAAGAAATGTGTAAACGCCAGAAATCAAAGGAAATAATAATAATAATAATAATAATAATAATAATAATAATAATAATAATAATACTGTCCCAATATGTAACGTCCACAGACCTACATATTGAGACAATTGATCACCATATGTCGGTAACCTCAATACTTACACCCAATGAGGACAAAATCTGTCATGACAGTGTTGGTCAATATCTGCATTCGAAGATTAGTTATCATTACAGTATATATATAAAAAAAAAACAACTGTCAACTGATAGGAACATCATCCTGAATCTGAGGGAGCAGATATTATCATCCTTTGGGATTTTTTTTATCAATACAGATCGGACAATACGAGCAAATCGTCTAGACATTCTTATCAAAGGTAGAAAAGAAAAAAAAAGATTGCACACTGTTTGACACGAACGTACCAAGTGACAAAAACATCTCTGCAAAGTTTTTCGAAAAAATAAGACCTGGAGATTAAAATAGAAAAAAAAATGTGGTACTTAAAAACTAAAACTGTTATTGTGGTTGGAGTTTTGGGTGTGATAAAGAAAGGAATTCAAAAACAAATGAAGAAAATTCCTGGTGCACCATCCCTAGAGGAAATTCCCCAAATAGTTTTAACATCTCATATCCTATGAATATCATTCTTTATTTAATTACCAATGTCTTCTGTTTAAGTGGAAACAACAAAACATCACATACTTTGCTAACCTAGGTCAAAGGTTATGACCTAGCATGAGATTATACAACAAATGCAGATCAAAAATATTTTTAATAATAATAATAATAATAATAATAATAATAATAATAATAACATTGGAGAAATAATTATGAGAAGAGTTTGTAAAAGTAAGACAACGATGAAAAATGGAAAAATGCAAGAAAATCGGAAGACAAAACTATCGACATAGAATTTACAAGACGGACTGAAACAGAAAGAATATTAGAACCTTGTCCGAGAGTACTGTTGAACTTAAATTTTAATATCATGCTCATAATAATGGGTTTAATAGGAACCAAACAGTGATGAGATCTGCGTGAATACTGCGGAAGGTGCTCGTATTTTGAAGAAACTTTGTGTCGGTCGGGGAAAACCACTAAATATCAGGTATGAATATGCAAATATCTGAAATAATAGGAATAAAAACCAATGCTTCATATCCGAACATTTAGTCGCAAACATTCGTGTCGAGACATTCAGTTCTAGGCATTCAGGTCCGGGTTTTCAAGTTCGAGCATTCAGGTCCGGGTATTCAGGTCCGGTCATTCAGATCCGGGTATTCAGGTCCGGGCATTCAGGTCCGGGTATTCAAATCCGCGTATTCAGTTCCGGTCATTCAAGTTCGGGTATTCAGGTCCGGGCATTCAGGTTCGAGTATTCAGATCCGGGTATTCAGAGTCGGGTATTCAGATCCGGGTATTCAGAGTCGGGTATTCAGATCCGGGCATTCCGTTCCGGACATTCAGATCTGGGTATTCAGGTTCGTGTATTCAGGTCCGAGCATTCAGATTCGTGAATTCAGGTCCGGGTATTCAGAGCCGGGTATTCAGGTCCGGGCATTAACGTGCGGGTATTCCGATTCGAGTATTCAGGTCCGGGTATTCAGGTCCTGGCTGGAGTTTTAGGCACACCCGAATCAGAAGCTGTTAATCCTGTCTCCTAACGGATACATGATCTTTCCAAATTGAAAACTAATTCATCTAAATTTCCTACTTAGTTTTGTTTTTTAAACCGCTTAAAACAGAAATGTGTAAGAAATTTGTGGAGGTGTCCAACGAAATGACATCAAGAAACTACGGGTTTCATCCGGCCTATGATTTTAATTTTAACAACGATCCCAAAAATACTGATTACGACGCCACACCTTGTGAGTGTACCGCTAAGCAAATTGCTTTTCATGATAAAACGCCATGACGAGGCCAAGAGATTATAATTTCTCATCGCGTTTAAGAACTTTTATGCTTCTCTGTTGAGACAGATCCCAAATGATATGTACTGGGTTTACAAACATTATACCTCTTTGATTTTTTTTTATGTAACTTGTATTATCAGAGGGAGGATTTATAACCAGTGATATCACGCGTAAGACTTATCAAACAAACCATTGATACACTATCATACAGATATAGTCACAAACTTAATATTAAGTGTGCGTAAAAGCTTCTAACGAAGGCTAGGTTTTCCACTGTGTCGTATTTAGTTTCTAAGTTTCAAAAAAGACCGCTGGGAATATTTGCTCACACTTAATATTGGGATATATAAGAAGTAAGTAAATAGTACATTTAGTATATGAAGAGATATAGCAAATATGCAGTTTGTTGTATATCTATAAGATCGGCTGACTCTTTCATCCTAAGAAGTCTAACCTGCCAATATATATATATATTACAAGTTTTTTGTACATATATGAAAAAATTCTGCAAATAATAGCTTTGAAAAGTTCTTTTTCTTAGACTTTTTTTAAATGACCAAAATCAACTTTTGAGAATTTATCAGGTTATGTCACAAATAACTTCCTATTTTATTTATCAATTAATGCTTTAAATAAATAAAAAAACGCATTTTAAAAAATCATTTTAACCCATGCAAGGCAGTAAATGCACTAAGACACAAGGTGTTAATGAGTGTGAAAGAATAAGAAAAAAGCAAAACATTATTAAGGAGCGTAAACAATAGAAACGTAATCAGGAAGACAGTAGATAACGATTGATATTGCATCTAAACTTTTGAAGATCAAGTTTAGTTGGAAAGCATGGAGCCAGAAGAGAGTTCCACAAACGAGAAATACGAGAAAAGAAAGTGTTAGGATATAACTTACGGTTACATCTAGCCAGCACAATTGCACATTTGTAAGACCGATTCGCCAATCTAGTACTGCGCTTCAATTCATAAAGTCTAGATATCATAGCGAAGAGTTACCTTTATTGCTAATGAATAAAAATAAGAAGTAAACAAAATATCTCTAGACATGGGCAGTTGATTAAATAAAGTATTCACTTCGTAGTTCCTTGTACGTTATCTGGATCGATAGACACCTGATGAAGGCCGTAACATAATTTGCTATAAGGAACATGGAGCCTTAAACCTAACCTATCTGCTGAATAGAGTTGCAACTGCTGCTCTTGCTACTGCGGTAACTACAATGAAGATGACGCCAGTAGTTCATATGTAAATAGTGTAAATAATGGTAAAGACGATAAAGACATATCAGTGACACTGTAAAATCGATAGTTAGATTTGTCACCGACGCTCGTAGTAGCGCTTTTTAAATGATTTTCTAAATGATTTATTAATTGGGCAAATGCTTTCCATGAAAGAAAGAAAGAAAGAAAGAAAGAAAGAGAGAGAGAGAGAGAGAGAGAGAGAGAGAAAGAGAAGGTGTTTAACGTCTGCGTCAGTGAAATGGAAAATCTTGTCAATTTTAAATTTTGTTTTAATCATTTCTCCCCAATAAAGCCACAAGAACGCAAGGAGTTACTGCGGAAGTTACTGAGTATTAAATAATCTGAGAAAAAGTACCATTATGATCAGACTTCATACTTATAATTGTAATTGCAATATTTGGTTAATGTTTTTAACTTCAGATATTTAACAAAGGAACAGGGGAATTTTAACAGCCATTTTGTAGTCATGGCGATCACAATGGGCTTACTTATCCATTATATATTATCATACGCCAGAAAATTAAAATAGGTAAGCCGTCATATTTTCATGGCTACTATTAATATAGATTTGGTTTGTTTTGTTTTACGGCACATCAACCTCAATGGGTCACTTAATGCCGACAACATTTTTTTCCTAATCATACTTTTGTTTAGTCAAAAATCTATTTCTGTTAATATTTTTTTCCTTAAAAATGTACAGCTGGTAATATTATTTTTTCAAAAACTTATAGCTGGTAATATTATTTTTCCAAAAGGTATAGCTGGTTATACTATTTTTCCAAAACTTATAGCTGATAATGATATTTCTTCAAAAACGTATAGCGGTTAATATTATTTTTTCAAAAACGTATAGCCGGCAACACTATTCATTCAAAAAAAAAAAAAAAAAACCTATAGCTTGTATTATTTTTTGCAAAACCGTACAGCTGGCAACATTATATTTTCAAAAAGATATCATCAGAGGCCTTGCTGTTGGACGTAGTTTATCGTCATACCCAGGACGCGGATGTGGTTTATCGTCATACCCAGGACGCGGATATAGTCTGGGTGTTAACTATTAGCTGGGACCCTAACAGGTGCTACCACTCCGGGTCAGGGTGGATCTTGGAATACCAGCAATTAAGAGATGGTTCCACGCTCCTCAAAACCTCCTGATCAGAGGCCTTGCTGCTGGAAGTAGTTTATCGTCTTACTCAGGACGCGGATGCAATTTATCGTCATACCCAGGACGGACTATTAATATAGATATAACAGAAATAAGCTTAAAAACAATTTTTTTCCGGATGTCTAAATCGTAAACTTCGTAGAATTTATTTCGTTTCCTAGGTATGTAGAAAATTCAAATGTGATATCCATGTTTGTCTTTCAGCGGTTTGTTTCTCACCTACGGTCGGCTATTCCTTCTACAGAAAAGGATATGAAAATTCGAATGGCTAAAGCCTGCTTTGCCTTGAATAACATGGATATAATCTGGAAATCTGATCGCCAGACAACCTAAAACGGAGATTCTTTCGCGCCACTGTGGAGTCGGTTTTCATGCATGGTGCTACTGTTTGGACATTAAATAAAAACCTTTACTCTAAGCTCGAATGTTGATAGCTATAATTAACATCTGTTGACAACTAAATCACAGCTCTATGAACCCATCCTTGATATTTCTACAATCTTACGCGAACACAGAATACGCTTTGTGGGATTCTGGTCTTAATGGAGACTCTGGCGTTTTTTCGTGAACTCACTCCAAAACCAGATAACGTTTCTTCTGCACAAGATTGACAACCTTTAATCGACCCCTTTTTATCTCTCAAGAAATGACACAATAAATATATTTAGTGTGTATGAATTGATTCACGAGTCAGCCACACAGAACGGTCCAAGGGATCTTCTCCCTTCATCGCACACAAAACAAAATCAACGAATTAGTTATGTGTTTAGGGATGCATATCAAGAAAATAGAGGGAAAAAGGCGCGTTTGTAGGGTTTGACTTGGTAAGAAAAAAAAAACAAAAAAAAAAACAAAAACATGGCGCTTGCTTGAAGGTATGTTATCTTATTACTGAAAAGGCTTGTGAAAGGCTCTACAGAAATTCCCAGTACTATCTCTCGTATTTTTATTTTCTTCTTGAAACTTATGAAACTGTCCAAGTATATAAACATTTTAAAAGACATATACGTCATTACGAAACTGGGACAAATTTGCTGTCGACGTATATATAAGTTTTCAAAAAACTCCGTGAAATACCTGAGGTAAGCATTTATATTATGAACTAAATAGCGCTTAGTGATAGATATCTAATAACGTACAACAAGGTATATTGTATGATATATTTTTCCTATTTTATATATTGTAGATAATTTAGTCTGTACTGTAGAATATGCGAAACCAAAATGGCGTCACCCATGAAAAATCGCAGTTAGTGATTTATTTCGAGAAAATATTAATTTTCTACTTCTCCAAAACAGGTCAGCTCAGTCAGGTAACAATTCTATGAAACAGTAAAATTCGATATTTGTTCACGTTATCATCGGTAAAACAACAACAAAAAAACAAAACAAATCATTTAATTGTATTCTTGATTGTTAATTATGAATGGATTGCTTAAAATCCTTTAACGTATTCATGCTGTGATTATACCGAAGAATATATCGGTTAGAATAAAAACATGATATATAAATGTGTGAAGGAAACACACCTCGTCTTAGAACCTGAAGTATACAACTCTTCTATTTAGAAGTCATCGAAGTTTCTGCGCAAAGCAAGACAGAAGGTAAGCGCTATAGAGTAAGAGATACAAGACAATCTGGCCACTGAAAAAAATATATTATCAAAATTATTATATGAAAATATGTTTAAAAAACTTTATTCTAGGATGCATGTACAAGTAGATGTCATTGTTTCAAATCAAAACTGAAGGGAAATACGAATTTTTCCCTTACTTGTCTTGGATTAAGCTAAGCTGAGAAAATAACTGGAAGAATAATTTTGAAAAGAGGTGGACGCGACAGGCAATGAAAATGTCAAAGAAAAACAAAATTCACTTGATCTCTTATACTAATTCTTCGGCCGTTGTTTTTTCACTACTGAGTCAAATTTGGATCGAGCCAAAATCTCACCTTAAACCAATTTTCCCTGGCGGGAAAAGAAAAATCGATGAACTTGGCGAGATCGTGAAACATTTCGATTCGCGATCAGCAGATGAGAGACGTTAACGATTTAGTGATAATCTAAGTTAATTTGTTATTGCAAGGAACTGTCTAAACACTTGAGCCGCCTGATTTGACATCATATTTTCAAAGTATAATGTTCGATTTATGTGTTTAATAGAGAAGTACTGGGTTAAGTGCATTGACAACGTAAGAGGTTATATTGAAAATTTAAATTTAAATCTAAATAAATTTTAAATAAAAAATCGCAAAATTCAATATTTAACCATCAATTGGTTTTGCATAAAGCCAGGAATATTTCACTTCTTTGTGCAGACAATGACTTCATAGAATCCAGGAGTACTCGTAGAGTAGTGGTAATGACAATGTGTATAGATAAGTATATTTAAAATTGTTTCAAATGTAGTCAGAACTAAAATAACTTTGTTTCATTTTATCACTACAGTCAGAACTTTTTTTGGAGAACTCTTAGAGAGTATAGTAAAAGAAAGCAAGAAGAAAGGACTAACTATTACATGTAGGAAAGTAAAAAGAAGCAGCTCGTGTGTGAGCTAAATTTTAGGGAATTCAAAATCAAGTTGCTAAAGAAATTTAACTGTTTAGATAATATCATAACATACAACGGAAAGTGTACCACAGAAATCTAAGGGTACATAGAGATAACGAAAATGCCTTTCAGAAATTTAAAAGAATGTCCTTAATAAGAAAGAAAGAGTTGCTGAATTGCTATACAGTATCAAATCTCACACATAGCAATGAACGTTATCTACAGATGAAGAAATGAGAGAGATAAGTATTTGGTTAAACAGAAGAAGGAGGCACGGTGGAGTAATGGATAGTGGCTCGGATTGAGGAATCGGAGAGTTGAGTTCGAATTCCAGTCGAAACCATTGCATTCACTTACGTGCTATCCTCTTCTTCTCTCTCCAGCTATGGGTAAAATAGCAGGACAGACTGGGTTCTATAGCCTTGGATGGCAACTTGTCTAGGAAAAGGACAACTCTGATTCTCCAGGTTGGGGGTTGTGCAGTAGGTTAACATCCTAATCACTTAAAAACTGACTTGTTACAGAAACCGCAACGATATCTTGCTGCCCTATGTTCCTCAAGGAATTTAAAGGCATAATATATATATATATATATATATATATATATATATATATATATATATATATATATATATAAGAGGAAATACAGTTTTAAGGTGTTCTATATTATGGGATAAAGTACTCAATATCAGAGATGGAGCGTATGTAAAAAAAGTGAACATTGAAGTCAACACTCAGAGGCGACAGGCTGTTTCATGCTAGACGCAATCATCAGTCCGCCTGACGATTGAGTCCAGCATGAAATAGTGTGTCGCCTCTGAGTTTTGACTTCAATGTTTACTCATATATATATATATATATATATATATATATATATATAAGGTAATCCTAAGGAGCCAGGCAAATCTACCTAGGTTTAACCTCAAAGGATCGTCAGGGATCGTCAGGGTAATGCCGGCATTACCCTTAGTGTATTGAGCACTTTACGTAGTTGTCTTTTATTCATTCTGTTTTTTTTTCTTTGGATTTGGACCTAGAACACTGGACGATTGTTTTCGCATTGGATGAATGTTCTTGGTTCTTTCTTTTTTTTATTCCCCATTTTTCCTCGGGTACCAATTTGTTCTACTGCAAGTTGAGCTATCCGAGTTTTTTCCAAACGTGTAACACTATATATATATATATATATATATATATATATATATATAAACGAACAGAAGTACGCAGAAAATAGTATGGGCAGAATATGCGAGCAAAGAATAAAATTTAAAGAAAACAGAGGAAATTTTTACTTAAAACCAGGAAGTTGCAATTTCCTGAACACTTTATGAGAATAGAGAGTCTAGATAATTCAACTCTCACAGAATATATTAAGATAAGCTAAACAAGAAAAAAACTAAGTACCCTACTTAACAATTTTAGATAAATGGATGGCATAGCAGATACAAAGAACGAAAGTAAAGATTCGCAAAACAAATAAAAGGGAAGATGTAGAGAATCATGACCGCCTGATTCAAGAAAGGATATAGTAAATAAATTAAGTAGAAGAATTATTAGAGTGTCGAAACATATTTATGATATTACGCCCCCCCCCGCCCAAAAGTCAAAAAACGGTGCGTATGCATTTAAAGAATAATATCTATATGAATATCTGTATTTGTGCGAGTGTACCTTTGTGGGAATATAGCGATTTGAGCTTTTGAGAGCAAAATAAGGAATTTGAATTTGCTATTCTTAAATGATGTCCAATTCTGGAGAATTTGGTTTCAAGTAAATTTTCTCCGACTCCATTGGAAAATATTTAGAGTATGTGAAGAAGGTAATAAAGAATGGATAAATGGATAAATGCCATTCGAACAGTTCAATGGTTGGGCGGGGGGATCTGGCTTGTAATTTCAATAACTCGAAAGCCAAGGCAATAATATTTCATTCCCGCCGATCGGTCCCTGAGCTGCGCCGTCACAATGAACAGTTCCATTCTCAAAGAGGTTCCATACTTTGAATGGCTATTGCGACAGTTTACTTCAGACTCGAGTGTGAACTCATATATACGGTCCATCGAGGGCACTTCGATCTGGTGTAATGATTAGCAAGCTTATCTCGATAGATCAATTACGACTGAATAGAGAGATCGATCCTCATTGGTTGCCTCATACTTTCGGCCTTGTGCCATATTTAAGCCGCGCTTAGAAAAACACCATATACACCCTTGTGCAAATTAATTAAAACAACCGCTTTAGTTTCCTTTCTTTTGATATACGGTCACTTTTGGAGCCGTTTCAGTGACAGGGTTGAGTTGATTTCTATTTTTTTCCTCAGATTAGGTTATTTGCTGTGGGGCGAAGTAATATGAATGTATTTTCGAGGTGTATGATGAAATTTGTGTGGCCTTGAAAAATATTGCTTCATCCGTGATTGCATCAGATTTTCATAACGCTCAAACACTATTGTCACGACTGTCAATTAGTTGTCCTACGACCATTGTCTGCGATGGACGTCAGTCCAAGGAAGCGTATGAAAATTGTAATGCTGCACGAACACACTGGCAGACCTTACCTGTGACCAAATCGAAGTACTATGGACTGGTCCGGAAACTCTCCTGATTTAAATCCATTGGAGAATCTGTGGTCAGTCCGCAAGGAACGACTTCATAGAATAGACATACGAAGTACTAACGTGTGAACTGACTCACATTTCATTGTAAAAATACGAAAAATAATAATGTAATACATACATATATATATATATATATATATATATATATATATATATATATATATATATAAAAGATTCATCGCTAATGATGATGGGGGAGGGGGAAATTGTAACGCTTCATGTATCGCTCCTGAAAGTACTTGACACTTTTTGCCATGTTTTCTTTTTAAAAAAGACAAAAAGTGAAGAATTGATTTGATGTCTAGGCTGGCGCTACTCAATCTCACCTTCTAGTCTTGGTAGAGGTCGAAATCACTTACGCCTTCTTGTAGGAGATGACATATTTTCCACTCTTTACCACAGAGCTAATATTCTAAGCCTATCGTTACTTTATCGATATTTATACGGGAAATGTTCTTTTGAGCTCTCTGGTTTAGTTCAGACTTTTAGAGTTAAGACTCACCGTGGTATCATCCTTATTTCCTCCATATTCTATTTATAGATACGAAATTTGACCCAGACAGATTTTCCCCACAAGAGAACGGCCAATCAGTGGAAGAAAATATCGCGTGGGTGCTCCACTGAACTCTATAAACTTAACATCTGACTATATTTCTGAGATAAAATGTTTTCACTATTTACACTATTTACATTGTCCTCTTCATCTTTATTGTCATATTCACGACATTTCGGCCGTTGTAAGCCCCGGCCTTCTTCAGGATCTGTATTTCTGAGATGTGATATTGTAACTATTTGCATTATTTACATTGTTCAGACTGTTCTCTTCATGTTCGTTGGCATATTCACGACATTTCCGCTGTTGCAAGCTCCGGCCTTCTTCAAGATCTGTCTAAATTTCTGAGATGAGATATTGTAACTATTTGCACTATTTACATTGTTCGGACTGTTCTTTTCATTTTTGTTGCCATATTCACGACATTTCGACCGTTGTAAGCTCCGGCCTTCTTCAGGATCTCTATTTCTGAGATGAGATATTGTAACTATTTTCATTATTTACATTGTTCGGACTGTTTTCCTCATCTTTATTGTCATAATCACAACGTTTCGGCCGTTGTACACTCCGGCTTTCCTCAGGTGCTTTATGTTGGAATATTTAAACTTTATTTTGTCTACCAGGGTAGATTGTTCTAGGTACACATGGCCCAGTGGATAAAAGCATTGGCTGAAGTAATTCAGTGACTTGACCCAAAGAGTTGTGAGTTCAATACATGGCCACAGCAGAGGTGAACAAAAATTTGGAGAGTTGAGTTACTAAAGGGAATTAACTGAAACTGAGATATCTAGAAAAGTCATCGCACGTGGAACTATATAAATCTACCCCGGTGGACAAAATAAAGGCATCGGTTCGAAATTCTAAAATATATTACCTGAAGCAGGCCGAAGCATACAACGACTGAAACGTCGAGAATATGATAATAAAGATGACGACAACTGTCCAATCAATGTAGATAGGGTAAATAACTCTAATCATAATCTGAGTCGTGAATCAATCGCTGTCCATCCTCCTTATCCTCATAATTTTCAATTATTTCTACATCCGCTTATATTCATATCGTCTACCTCATTCAGTAACAATTTACCTGAGAAGCTCTTGAGCCTTGTACCAGGTAAATTTTAGCAGAAAAACGAAAATATTGTTATAATGACTCATTTTCTATATGGAAGTGAAAGCAGGAAAATTAAGTCATAAATGCAAAAAAAAAAAAAAAAAAAAATTAAAATAAAATAAAAATGTTCTGTGGCAATAATTTTTTCCTTCAAAAATGTATTGCTGGTATTTTTTCCAAAATGTATTGCTGGTAATAATTTTTTCCAAAAATGCATTGCTGGTATTAAAACCTATTTTTACACTTTCCTAGTATTTTGATCTCAGTTTGGAGTGGGGTAACTATTTTCCCATAGTTGGGACCCTAACAGGTCATACAACTCCGTGTTAGGGTGGGCCTGGGAAAATCAACAATCACGAAGATGTTCTACGCTCCTCAATACCTACTGATCAGAGGCCTTACTGTTGGGTGCAGTTTATCGTCTTACCAAGGTCGATGATGCAGTTTATCGTTTTACCAAGGTCGAGGATGCAGTTTATCGTTTTACCAAGCTCGCGGACGTAGTTTATCGTCTTACCCAGGGCGCGGATGCAGTTTATCGTTTTACCTAGGACAATTATTGGATAACTGTATACTCTCAAGACACATCGAAGTTCAGAAGCAAAGGAATTCAACTTGACAATTTTGTGCAAATGGAAGGAAGGTATCACAGAAAAAAAAGTGCTACTGAGAAAGTTGTGGAGAACAATGATCACGCAATTTCTGAACATCCAATTCTCAAGATATTCAAAATTGCTGGATATTTTTCGGGCAGACTTCGTATTTATCTATCTGATTTATTTTTTCATCGGCTTATCTTCAAACTGGTTAGTAGCTGTGGCAGTTACATGCGTATCTTAAAAGCTTATGACCGGGTAATAACCTTGGTATTTCTACTGTTGATTTTAAAACTAATCAGGTTTTACTTACTCGGATATCTGGGACAATAGTTCAGATTGTACATTCACATACTTTCAAAATTTACAGTAACTATTGTATTTTGTTTGCACCAATCAATCATTAAATTACTTGGAAAATTACGATAATTTGACATGTTTTTTTAAAATACGAGCTTTTTCTGCTTTTTTTTTGGAAAAAAAGTGCGCATATCGATCTGCTGGCCGATGACTATAATAGACTCCACTATGTATCGATTCTTTACTTGCACACGTCATGTGCTTGCACAGTCTCACATATATGAATAATTGTTATAAAAAAAATTCAGACAATTTTCGTACTTTTCATGTTTGCAGGATTTTTGTCTCGGCTTTAATTATTAACTTCCAACATAACTCGTATATAAATCGACTTAATCAATAAACCATAAGATTTTTTTAAGCGTTTCACCCCATGCAAGGCGGGAAGCCACTAGCAATCAATGGGTTACAAAGAGTTGAAGCTAGAGCAAATAGAAGTGATAGAGGAAAGGATGAAGAGAAGGATAGGGGATAGATCATGGCATCTGGAGACGTCGATTGACATTATATTTGAATATTTGAAGATTATAGCTATCAGTTGAACTATAGCCTAGTTGAACGCTTAAATTCATGAAGTCTGGGAACCAGCGAAAGCAGCTCATTTTTTACAAATACTTGAAAGTATTTGTAAAAAAAGACAGAGGGAGGCAACGGCACGTCTGTGAGACAGCAACAGCAGACGAGATGCCAGATCAGGGCCAATTACATTGCATATCCGTTTTCGGATTTTATCAAGGACCTTGAGTCAATTAGAAGGGGCACCAGACCATATATGGCAGCAATACTCCATGCAAGGTCAAATGGTCGATTTGTAGATTTGAAGGATCGAGCCTGGCGGGAAAAATTTCCTGGCGCGACACAGGGAACCAACTTTTTCTGCGGTGGACGAAGCTATTGACTCAATATATTTGTTCCATAAGGACGTCAAAGTAAAGCAAGTGCAGAAATTTCAATATCTGAGAGACGACGGAAAATGTGACACTCGCAAGGTGCACTGGAATAGAGAAAGATGCCTTCCAAAAGCTAAGGAAATTATTAAGGGAAAAATTAACAGGAAAATTTCATCAGAAACAAACAAGAAATGTGCTCAAGTGCTATGCCATTTTTAATCATTTCATTTCAAGCAAATCAATAAAACCACTAAGACGCAAGGGTGGGGGTGTTGTTACAGAATATGAGAAAGAAAAAAAAACACTTTTAAGAAGAGAGAACAATAAAAGAACAAGGATTAAGAAGACAAAAGATAATTATTTGAAGATCAAACTTGACTGGGAAGCAAAACGTGAAAAGTGAGTTCCACAAGCAAGAAGTGCGACAGAAGAAACTATTAGTATAGAATTTATGGCTACATATGATAAAACAATGAATATCATGACTTCAAATAATAGAAGGATGAAGTGCGTATCGGCTGAAATGCAAAGTTTGAATAATGTGTGAGATAATATAAATAATTTTCCAAACAAGTCAAAACTAGGAAGGCAAGAGCAAGTATCGGCCGAAATTTGGTGGTGACAGTATTGTGCTAGCCCCACTTATCTTTGAGGCTGACACGGATAAGAAGAATACTATTATATTATAAAAAAATATTTATTGTACCTTTAAAACCCTCGGGTACTGGCACCGTGGACATACCCATCTGGTGAGTGAAATAGGGCTACGTAGTTAATACCTTTAAAAACCTCGAAAACAGGTGCCGTTGCGGTGGAGAGAATTTCTTCTGTGTTACTTCGGAGCAGGTTCGGCCCCTTCTCTGCTGGTGGTCAGCATTTTTTTCAATCCACGTGGTTTTATTAACCAATGAGAGGCCGCCTAAGATCATATGACCAATCTCTATATATAAGAGAAGATGAATTTTACAAACCCAACAAGAAGAAGATAAGGATATTAATCTAAATTCATTTTTGAATAGAAATAATAATTATTCTGCGAAATTTAAACAATAGTAAGAAGAATGGGGAACATGCGGTCGTAAACTAAAAACCAATATGGGGTTAACCGCTGGGATATTTACTAGGATTTATTATTTATTCATTTATCTCAAGAGAAAAGAATACTATGATTTCTAGAGCGGATATTGTTCGAAAAGAAGTGATAAAAACAACATAGGAAAAAACAGTAGTCTACGAATTTAGAGGTTACTTAAAATAGTCCATATCAGAATTTTAGCAAGTACAGGGTGTCCATAAAATTCGTGTGCACTTTTAAAAATTATACCTTTATTTGTATTTGCGATAGAAATAATTTGTAAAAAGGATTAGAAAGAAGTAAATCTATATTTTTTTAAGGTTTTCTTGAAATTTTATTTAAGTTTCCACATGTCCTCCATCATTAGCAATACAAAGGGTAATACGATTTTGCAGTTCACTGAAAACATTTGCCAACTGATTTACAGTAATGCCTGAAATCACATTAGATATTTTAGCTATAATTAAAACTAGGTACATTAAACTTTATAACATTTTTTACAGATTATTTCTACCACAAATCCAAATAAAGTTATAAATTTTTTAAAGTGCACACGAACTTTACGGACACCCTGTATAATTTCTATTTTTTGTGCTTTCTTCTGTCGTGAACGCTAGCAATTTTGTTCTGAGCTTGACGAAACCAGCCATTTTTCTAAAACATCTATAAAAACTCCATAAAAATACGCGTGTATAAAGCACAATCTTTATTATCTATAAAACATCCTAAAATATCGATAAAACATCCAAAATATTTCTGTTAGGCTATAAGGAAGACACCACCTACATAAGCATACACGAATAATTGCTTGCCCTTATGTTATCAATGAAAGAGCTATAAAAATAAACAATAAAATAAACCTAATTTTGTTTACTATCAAATATCTATAAAAAACCCGAGTCTCTCGGTGGAAAAACAAATTGACTGCGCCGTTACATGTTGGATTCCAGCGTGCGTTGGTTATTAGATATTGAAGATCTGAACTGTTGCAGAATCTTTGAAACTGCTGATATTCTACAATGTTCCGAAAATATAGTTCACCGTATTCATGTCTCAGTCAAATAAATACAGTAAAAGGCTTTTAGAGGATGTGTAACGAGGATAAAAAAATTGAGTCGGTTTCAAATTCAGGCTTGCCTTGTTCTGTTTACTTTAGCAGACATGCCCTTGGTAAAGGCATGGACTTGTTTCTTCCCTAGCTAGAGGTTAAATATTATGGTTGTTTAGTTTGGTTTGTTTTGTTTTACGGCATATCAACCTGAATGGATTATTTAATGCCGACAAGATTTTTATTGCTGGTAATATTTTTTTCCTCCAAAACTGTATTGCTGGTAATATTTTTTCAACCAAAAATGTATTGCTGGTAATATTTTTCTCCTCCAAATATGTATTGCTGGTAATATTTTTTCCTCCAAAAATGTATTGCTGGTAATATTTTTTCATCCAAAAATGTATTGCTGGTAATATTTTTTTCCTCCAAAAATGTATTGCTGGTAATATTTTTTTCCTCCAAAAATGTATTGCTGGTAATATTTTTTTCCTCCAAAAATGTATTGCTGGTAATATTTTTTTCCTCCAAAAATGTATTTCTGGTAATATTTTTCTCCTCCAAAAATGTATTGCTGGTAATATTTTTTTCCTTTAAAAAAGTATTGCTGGTTATTATTATTTTTTTAAAAAAATCAATTTCCGTTAGGAAAGTATTGCTGATAATAATTTATTTCTTAAAAAGTTCATTGCTAGTAATAACTTTTTTACAAAGATGTTTGCTGGTATTAATACCCACTTTTACACTTTCATATTGCTTTGATCCCAGTTTGGGGATTAACTAATTGCTCATAGCTGGGACCCTAACAGGTGCTACCACCCCGGATCAGGGTGGACCTTGGAACACCAGAAATTAAGAGGTGCTTCCACGCTCCTCAAAACCTCTTGGTCAGAGGCCTTACTGTTGGACGTATTTTATCGTCTTACCCAGGACGCATTTCACTTTTTTTTATGTAAGATTAATTTAACCAAAACAATTAGACAAAAATATTTGAGCAGAAAAATACCAATAGGCAAATGATAGAAAAAAAAAAAAGAAATACTTCCTTCTCCAAAATGTGTTTTATCTAAAGTATCAGTGGCCCTTTTGACACTCTGTAGACCTTTCAGAAGGGCAACGAAAAGCAAGGACAAACAAGCAACTTTAAGATAAGTCGAATAGTATAAGGATTTCATCTGTCACACATAAAGGGGCCAGCGATGTTCTAATGATAAAAAAGGGTTCTTTAAGCTCAAAATATTTCAGACTCTAAAGGGATATTTTCTTAACAATTCCTTTGCATAAAGAAACTAATATTTAACTTTTATAAGAATGAAAGCATCCTCAAGATAAATTTCCATCGTTTTTTATGTCCTTTCAGGACGTTGACTTTTATGGCTCTCCCCGACGTCCGATCCTTTGTAGCTCAAAATAAGGCTTATTCTCTTGTCATCTTCCCTAGTTTCTCGATTTCCATCAGCTCGTTAGGTAAGTTACACGATGCTTTCCTCTGTCAATCTTGCCTTTGATTCGACATGTCAGTATCAAAGAAAAACCTTTTATTGCTTCGATTGAAACATTTCAGACTTTATAGCTAAGACCGTAATGTACACTTTTAAATTTACATACGCACTATGTTTGATATTGAGCATAAATATAGTATTCCTTAAAATTATATTTTTTATCATATATATATATATATATATATATATATATATATATATATATATAGATTATTATTATCGAAATCCTATCCTTCCGACATGGGGAACCTGTACATGTAAGACCTTTTAATTTTATGAATGAAACTAGCAATCATATCCAGTTGGTCCATCAGAATAAGCGTTCAATTAGAATGGAGAACCATGTTTACATGTAACTGTGTCTATCTTCAATTACTTTAAAGTAAAAAAAAAACAACATTTTCAATTAATACAGTTACTGATATAATAGAAGTCGTCTGTATTTATTCAATAGAAGTTAGCTGAGGACATGAAGGGGTAAAACAGGAAACATGAAGATACACTTCAGACCATAATTATTTTGGCGTTTTTGAAATTCAATTTGTGAGCGTGCTGCCAGCTACTAAACGCCGTGGAGTAGAAATAAAAATGAGGTATCCTTGTGCTCGTCATGATATAAGTAACCTACATAGCGAGTTTGAACGAAATTTGAGGAAAAAAGTTGAAGTTATCGATTTTTGATCGGCTTTATCTATTATTGATTTTTTTAAAAAGATTATTGATTTTTAAGCTAATTAACCTATTTTTTTACATTGTACAATGTATGTGCCAAGTTTGGTCAAAATCAGTTGGGTGGATTTTGAGTGAAAAGGTATCACACAGATAGACAGACACGCACACAGACATCCTCTGTTTTATATATATATAGATTATCTTCCTATCGTGTCTAATGTAAAATTTTCTTGTATTTATTAAAATTAACTTAGTATAGATCCAATCTAAAAAAGGTAAAACTGAAGATTATATTGCGTCAATATACTATGTGGGTATGTGGTACACATTTCTTAAAAATTGAATGATTTTTTTTAATTAACAGTGTTCAAAGGTTTTCTTCTCGATTTAGTGGGAAATACAAATCTTTTTAGGCCACAATGCAAGCTAAAATGCGCGATTATAAGTCAAGATCATTCAGTTTTATCTGATGATGTTGTCGGAAAATGTTTTCAACTTAATTGACGGGTCGGTACTCATTTTTAAATGTACCCGAAAAAAACAACTTCAGAATAGCACCCCAAAAATCCAACGGTCCTCGTCTAAGTTCCCCACTAAAAAAACGCCGGCCTTCGATAATCTAGATAAATCCCTTGGGCAAATAAATCGAGCCGCTGTTTTCTTTTGCTCTTTCATTTTTTTTTTTATCACGACCCGATTTATCAATGGTCATGTCACAAGAATCGCAAGGGATTATGGGAAGGATGCCGCGTCAGTTTTATGCACTTGTTCACACCAAGAGGTCGATCAGTACAAATCATGATAAAAATACCCGGATAAAAACAAAGGGAATATTTGAATAAAACAAAAGAATATAATAAAACAAAATACGAGAGGAACTGGATTAATGTGTAGAAGGTTTACAGAAAGGGAGTAGGATTAGGAAAGATTATCTTAAACTCATAGATTTATTTATACGAACATATAGGCACAAAAATTACACGTGTTTCATTGCGAGATGAGCCACACAAATTATATTCTGAAAAAAAAATTCTCTCTGTCAGAAATTCTGAAAAAAATTCTCTGTCAGAAATTCTAAAAGGATTCTCTCTGTCAGAAATTGTGAAAAGAATTCTCTCTGAAATTCTGAAAAAATTCTCTCTGTCAGAAATTCTGAAAAAACTCTCTCTGTCAGAAATTCGTTATGTGATGGAAAACATTTCATTGATTTGTTTTAATTATGATTAAAAACGTGAGTATAAATATGAATATTAAGAAATATGATTAAATAATATCACTCAAGTGATATCGTTATTAATTAAAAACGATATATTACAACCGTTAGGGGAAAAGCTTACTACAATTCGTAGACCCCCAGTATTTTAAAAAGAATTTTGAATTTTTTGTGCGTGCATAAACGTACAGGTCTTTGTAAATATGGATATCATTACATAATATCAAAAAATAAGAGCAGTAGCTATAGTAAATTTTCCAAATTTTAAAGGTTACTCTGTATATATATATATATATATATATATATATATATATATATATATATATATATATATATATATATATATATATATATATATATATATACGTGGATGACTGGTGAGAACGTCTGCATTCTGGCCCGGGTTCGAATCTCACTACGGTTGATTTGTCAGGAAGGAGACTTCCAGATGTTATCGGACTGGAGGGGTCGATCCAATTGTGAGGTAAATTTTGAAAGTGCCTGAAAACCATATCACGGGTTGGCCCAAGCCTTGTGAGTGAAATTGGGTGGACGGGACCCTCGGGGGCCGTCGATAGCTGTGCTAGCACGAATTCACAAGTCGTCGTGGCCGTAACTAAGGTCTACTCAGCATAGTTGCAGTATAAACCACAGGTGGGCTCTGTGGGTGTTGAATAAACACAAATGCGCCTGAGCAAGCGTCTGCAATAGGGATTGACTAGCCGCCCTAGTAGACGAGTATCCTCGAATATGAGTAGCCAGCTATATCCATCCATCTATCTATCTATCTATCTATCTATCTATCTATATATATATATATATATATATATATATATATATATATATATGCATGTAGTAATTTAAACGTTATTTTTTAGTGGTTATTCGTATTTGAGTAGGCACTCCGGTTATTTATTAAAAAGTATATTTTTTTATTTTCACTTACCCGCCTAAAACTTTGAGAAATTTTAATTAAAGAAAAAGTTGCACCCTTCG
Organism: Acanthosepion pharaonis; assembly: GCA_903632075.3. Taxonomy (NCBI): domain Eukaryota; kingdom Metazoa; phylum Mollusca; class Cephalopoda; order Sepiida; family Sepiidae; genus Acanthosepion; species Acanthosepion pharaonis. The sequence goes on from CAHIKZ030005555.1 coordinate 7,983,208, forward strand.
GCTGGAATCGAACCTGCCTCTCCCAGAGAAGAGTGAGCCACCGTTTAGCGCGTCTTACAGAGAAGGAAAAGAGATGACGATTTCATTCTTTTCAAGCAAAATTTCCTCTGCCATAGATTTTATGAAATTTCTTTTATATCTAAACATAGCTTAGTATCCAAACGTCAACAAGAATTATTTTGGAACGGATTTTTTTTAATCCGACTGAATTGTATCATTTTAAGCATTATTTTTAGTGAATGCGTGAGTAGGTGCTTCGTTTATTTATAAAAGTGCTACAAATCTGTCGAATTAACAAAATCCATTCTAACACACACACACACACATATGTATGTATGTATCAAATATGTGGTGTAGTTTAATTTATATTACAATGATTCATTCATATAAAAAGTAAATTAACAAATTTAATGATATAAAATGGCGAAATCTCTTCGCTAATTAAATTTTAAAGATGTATTAACCTACAAACTGCTCGATGAATGTGATGATACTTGTTTTTTAAAATTATAAACTGTATTAGGTTTTTCTTAAATATGTAAATAATTTCGACGGGTCCATCCTCAGGGATGGAAACTATTTAGTCTACGGTAAAATTCTAATACAAGAGCTAATATATTTTATAATTTGAAAAAAAAAAATAATATATATATATAAAGGATCATAACATTCATCGAGTGGTTAGTGGGTTAATGCATCTTTAAAATTTTGTTAGCGAAGGGATTTCGCCATTTTATATCATTAACTATACTAATTTACTTTTTCTCTGTTGCATGCAGAAACCCAATCGTCTTGCGTTTAAACATGATATGGTTTGCCTGCGTCGACGTTATACGTTTGTCATCACTTCTTGTATTTGTATACACATTATATCTGATATTGAGCAATTTTCTCTCATGGATATAGTACAGCTGAAAATGTATGTTTCATTATATATATATATATATATATATATATATATATATATATATATATATATATATATATAGTGCTGTTCGATAAAATGATTCACCTGATTTTTTTACTAAAAATATTTTATTGTCTATTGTTTTGGGGGTTAAAATAATTTTTTAATCTTAGTAATATAAAGACCCCTTCCAGACCACCTAGGAAAAAAAGTTTATTCACCTTAAGGTATTCTATTGATAATTATAAATTTGGATATAAATGAGATTCAGGAAAAAAACTCTGTGCAAAAAAGTGACTCAGATATCGCATTCTAATGATTAAACTGGTAAATTTAAAGAGCTTTTGACAAAATATTGAAAACTATTTTACAATACACTCAGAACAATATTCTAGAGAATTCTAGAACAGCTTAAATTAAATTCCAGAAAGCCTCATGCAGCATAAAACAGCTTGAAATAGCCACTCAAGTGACTAACCCGATGAAAGGGTACAAACACGCATCAGAAGCACTTAAGGCATCTGTTATTGCCCTCTCAAAAGCAGGCAAGTCTACGAGAGAAATTGCAGAAATTGCTATAACCTCGCAATCAATTGTCTCTCGTAGGGCACATAATGATGCCACTCCTGCTACAAGGAAGGAAACAAGGGGACGAAAGAAAAAGATTGATGATAGAACTGGCAGGGTAATCAAGAGAGAAGTTGCGAAGTATAGGACTATAACTAGCCAAGAAATTGCAGCCAGTCTAAGCGAAGAGCAAGGTGTTAGTCTTGCCTCTTCAACTCTCCGTCGGTGTCTGTTAGAACAAGGCTACAAATCCTGTATACAAAGGTTTAAGCCGCTAATAAGCAAAGCCAACAAAGCCAAGAGACTTGAATGGGCTCACTATTACAAAAATTTCACCTTAGAAGACTGGAAGAATGTTCTCTTCTCCGATGAAACGAAAGTTGAGCTAAATTCAAAGGATAAGATGAGTCACTTTTATCGAACAGCACTATATATATATATATATATATATATATATATATATATAAGTTGATAAAAGTTTTTTTCAAAAATAGGATGTGTGAAATTGAATATAATTTTTACCTGTTGATGATTTGATTTCATTGTCTCTGAATCTCTGTGAAATCATTTACATATATGTATTATTATTAATGCTATATAGTTCGATATTTAGTCAGTTATATGTCATGCGTGATACACGTTTAGGCGAGGCAGAGTTTTTCCGGGAGTAGGTGGCCATTACTTTCTGCGGTAGACGAGTTGCAATCAGAGTCTATAGAACCCGGTTTGTCCTGATATTTACTCATAACGAAAAAGAGGTTTCATTAGCATCTTATAGATTCGAATGGAATTCGAACTCAGCTCTCTCGCTATCCATCATTCCTTCGTGCCTCCCACCGATATTGGGTACTGAATGAAAATGACTCTTTGCCTACCCTCCCCCGCCAAAAAATTAAATAACGCCCAAATAATCTAAATACCAAATCCTCGACGCACAATCATTCACACTAATTCGACTGGATAGTTCCACTCAATAGTCACTCAATAATCGCCCCAGTCACTATTGACTATTGAGTGGAACTATCCAGTCGAATTAGTGTGAATGATTGTGCGTCGAGGATTTGGGATTTAGATTATTTGGACGTTATTTATGTAATTTTTTTGGGGGGATGGGGTAGGCAAAGAGTCATTTTCAATTCAGTACTCAATATCGCTGGGAGGCACGAAAGCATAATGGATAGCGAGAGAGCCGAGTTCGAATTCCGTTCGAATCTGACACCGCTATTTATACAACTGACGGAAAACATATATTTATAAGTCCAGAGTGTCACGCTCGAACCTCATTCTCTTCCTATATGATATATATATATATATATATATATATATATATATATATATATATATATATGTGTGTGTGTGTGTGTGTGTGTGTGTGTGTGTGTGTGTGTGTGAATGTGGAATGGTGTGTGTGTGTGAATGTGAGAGACCTACAGAATCTTATACGGTCTGATCATCAGTTAATAATAGAGGCACGTGCGAACGGCAATATTTGAAACGCTCAAATTGATAAATATCGATTCCATTCTCTAGCATGTCATGTTGGTAAACTCGTAAAAAACGGTAAAGTCAATGAACGCTTTGAATTAATTTGTCTGCGTGAAATACCAGTGCCGTAAGAATTATCATCAAATCGTGAAGCTAATTTCCTGAGGAACTCCCGTCATTCAACTCTCTTCTTGACCTTGCTTTCAAATATGGAAATTCCTTTCGCGAATACGAGGAATTTACGACAATTACAAGAGAAACAATCTCTTTCGTTTAATTAAGCAGATTCTCGTTTGTTTCGTTAATCAAATACGAAGCGGGTCGACATATTGTGCATAGCAGACCAACAGGTAAAACGCTCCATGACACAATCAGGACCGGTGCTTAATGCCCCCTAACCCCCAGACCGTGGAAAGGGCATAAGCCTGATTAGGGCCCCAGCTTTATGAGCCTCGTTCTCTTATCAATATTTTCTTTTTTCTGCCTCCATTTAAACTAAACCAAACTGACTATTAAAGGATGATAAACTTGCATGGATTTTGACGTCACTTTCAATCATTTTTCTTCTAAATCCGTGAATTTGTTTGGATCATGCTATCTAAAAAAATACACGATATAAAATTCACTATTTTTTATCCATAATTTTGAATGTGTTAAATTATTCAACATTTTAACAAGAAAAATCTCAAGTTGATGCTAAAAATTGTCGTAAAACATTTTTGATATATCTACGACGGAATATTCTTTATATTGTATTCATTTTCAATTTTTCTAGTTGAATTGTTCACCTATATTTTATACCTATATTGTATATGATTATGTTACAATAAAATTTGTATTTTATATGAATACACTGTCCGCTGACCTGAGATGGAAAAAATACATTGAATCAATGGCTTCGTCCACTGAAAGGAAAGTTGGTTCTCTATGTCACGCCAGAAAGTTTTTCTCACCCATGCTTCAAATCTACAAATCAACCGTTCGCCCTTGCATGGAATATTGCTGCCATATATGGCCTGGTACCCCGATGTTCTCCTTAAGGTCCTCGACAAAATCCAGAGACGGATATGCAATGTGATTAGTCCTGATCTGGCATCTCGCTCTCTCACAGACGTGCCGTCGCCTCTCTCTGTCTTTTCTACAAATACTTTCACAGTAACTGCTCGGACGAGCTACTTTCGTTAGTTCCCAGACTGCATGAATTTAAACGTGCTACTAGGCTGGCATCACGGTCCCACCCTTTCAATGTCGAAACGTTTAAACGTAGTCGTCTCTTCTACTCCAATAGCTTCATGTCTCGCACCTCCTGTCTGTGGAATTGTCTTCCTCTTACTTGCTTCCCTGATAGCTATAATCTCCAACTATTCAAATGTAATGTCAATCGACATCTCCAGATGCCCTGATCTATTTCCCGTTCTTCTTTCCTCTATCACTCCTATTTGCTCTAGCTCTAACCCTCTGTAACCCCTTGCGTGCTAATGGCATCTCGTCTGGCTTGGGGTGAAACGCTTAAAAAAAATAATGTCTTATGAAAATTGGTATGTAGTAGAGTGCTAGGCTCTATCATGGATTCAGAATGAGCCAATGAGACCCTGTGTTGCAATGTAATATTTCACCTTTCTTTCGTAAAGAGTTCGACGCGTTTACCAGGTGCGATAGTTAGCATGGCAGTCTTCTTTTTCTCCTCCTCCTCCTTCTTCTTTTTCTTCTTTTTCATTTCCTCCTCCTCCTCCTTCTTCTTTTTCATTTCCTCCTCCTCTTCCTTCTCCTCCTCCTCCTCCTTCTTCCTCTTTCCCTCCTCCTTCTCCTCCTCCTCCTCCTCCTCCTTCTTCTCCTCCTTCTTCTTCTTCTCCTCCTCCTTCTTCTTCTTTTCCTCCTCCTTCTCTTCCTTCTTCTTCTTCATCTTTTTCTCCTCCTCCTCCTCCTTCTTCTTCTTCTTCTTCTTCTTCTTCTTCTTCTTCTTCTTCTTCTCCTCCTCCTTCTCTTCCTTCTTCTTCTTCGTCTTCTTCTCCTCCTCCTCCTCCTTCTTCTTCTTCTTCTTCTATGTGCCGTGTTTCGTTTTCCTATGTCCCTCTTGTGTTCAATCTGTCCTGTGAGTGTTAAATTTTCTAAACCGTCTTTTCTCATTATGTGCACTTGAAATTGCATCTATCACTTTCTGATGTTAAGTACGAGTGTCCATTCTGTTCCCATTTTCTCTAAAACTTTGTTGTTGCTCATAAAATCGATCCATTCTACTCTCATCTTCCTTCCATAGGACCAAACTTCTGATGCTTCAAGTTTCTTCTTCATCTGTGAGGAGATTTTCCGGAATTCTATAACAGTTCAATAGTCTTTTAGTTGTTTCTAACGTAATCTTTTTGTCTCTTAGTAATTTGCTTAATATCTGGAAGGCATATTTCTTTATCGCTTCGGATGCGAATGTTGCAATATCCGTCGTCTGTTAAAATATGTCCCAGATATTTAAATTGTTGTACTTGATTTTTTATCAGCAATTTGCAATTTGCAATTTGCATGTTGAGCTGTTCGTTTTGCTAACAACCATGTATTTTGTTTTTTGAAATTGATGATTAGTCCTTTCTTCTCGCTTTCCTTCAATACCTGTTCGATTAGTGGGTTTGATACTTACCGTTATCTCTATCCTGTGACCTTAAATAACTTGTTTGATCTGTCTGAGTAATATATGCATTCTTCAAGAAATGGAGAAAGAATAGAGAAACGGGTAAAAAGCTAAAGCGAGAGAAAATGAGAGAGGGAAGAAAGAAAGAGAGAAAGAAAGAAAGAAAGAAAGAAGGAGAGAAATCTGAATAAAGAGATAAAGAGAAAAAGAATTCAGAATTTGAAGACAGCTGAGAGAGGAAGATGAAAGAATGTAAGTGAAACGTATATACTTTTTCTTTTATCTGCTGCATCCGGAGTCGATCACGGTCCTCCACATATTCCTATCCCTTATAGCTCTAAATAATGTTTTTGACACTTTCCTATGTCTCTTTGTTCATGTTCTGCCACCTATTTTTCATAAATTTATTATGGGGCATACTCGATGTTTACTTCTACGCCTTCTGCATTCACTGTGCCTTGTGAGGATCGAATTTTCTAAGCCATATTTCTTTAGAATATTTACTCATATTAATTCCAATTTTTGCTCACATTTCTGTTAGATTGATCCATAAGTTACTTGCTTTACTTTTGCATATTTTTTTTATTAATACTCAAGACACAAGAGCCACTCAAGGTAGAGGATTACTGAAGGAGGCTATTTCATGTGCAATAACAGTAGGAGCTAATAAGTGAAGTTTATTAGGATACGTGGGAAAGATAATTGTTAACTCTTGACTTGAACAGGTTAAGATTGGAGTAATCAGGAAAGCATCCTCTTGGGAGTCGGTTCCACAAGGTAGTGGTTCGTAAGAAGAAGGTATTCGAGTGGATCTTCTTTCTTACTAATGAAATACGAAAAGAATGGGAATGTTTCCTCCCAGTGTACGTGATATATTGTAGAAATATTAAGTACAGCGTGCGGTAGAAATACCCCCAATATATACTCCCTTGTGCAATTTAATTGAAACAAAAGGAATAATTCTGTTATTATTTACTATGAATCATTCCCCAGTGCACATGTTAGTACTTCGTATATCCATTCCAGGAAGTCGTTTCTTGCAGATTGACCAACGATTCTCGATTGGATTTAAATCAGGAGAGTTTTCAGGCCAGCCTACAGTAATTTGATTTGCTCACTGGTAAGGATTGCCAGTGTGTTCGTGCAGTGTTACGAATTTTCGTACGCTTCCTTGGAGTAACGTCCATCGCAAAAAATGGCCGTAGGACAACTAATCGACAGTCGAGACAATAGTGTCTGGGCGTGATAAAAATCTGATGCAATCACGGATGACACAATCTTTTTCAAGGTCTAACAAATTTCATCATACACCCCAAAAATAAATTCATATTGCTGCACACCACTGCAAATGACGTAATCTCAGGAAAAAATAGAAATCAATTAAACCCTGTCACTCCAATGGGTCTAAAACAGACCGGATGATGAAAGAAAGGAAACTAAAACGGCTGTTTCAATTAACAAGGGTGTATTTCCCACAATGATTGCATATTAGTCTAGCAGAATTCACTCCCACATTTTCAACTGTCATCTGTGTGGTGATAGTGAGCTTAGGCATATGACAATAATTTCTTCCTCTAAACTAATGCCTTACCATGATGTAGGAGGTATTTCTGCCACACACTGTCGGTAATGTTTTACCGTTATGTGGTAGGTATTCCTGTTATACCCTGTGCATAATGTTTTACCATTATGTGCGAGGTATTTCTGGGAGGTATTTCTGGGAGGTATTTCTGGGCGGTATTTCTGCCGCACTATGCATAAACGGCATATATGGAGAAGAGGAAAATCCCGAATAAAGAGAGAAAGAGAGAAGGCATGAAGAATTTAAAGAGAATTTTGTGAAGACTGAGAGAAGGGAAGACGAAAGAAAAAAAAAAGGGCTGTGGATTGTTTTCTGTTGTATTCTTTATACATATGTGAAAGGTTAGGGGAAGGGTTTACACTCCGCCCTAACTTCTGTAATCAGAACAAATGTTGTAATATGAGAATTTAAGGGGTTCTTTACATGTCGGGACTGAGAAGCTTTCAGCAAATCTGTTTCCCGCTATTTTTACGTTTAAACATGAGGAAGATATATCGGTAATTAAGTGTAAAATGATGGATAAGGCAAAAAGCCTCACAAGAAAATTAGCAGAAATATATTCTCACAAACGCATTAACATATGGTATTTGTTTTTAATAGTACCAAGACTTTATTTCCATTCTAAATGCCTCCGATTTTGTAGAAATTTCTGCAAAAAAATATTCCCGATATAACGAGGCAGAAAAAAAATCCTCTCCATCATCTCATATAATTTACTTAACACTATGATTATATTAAATTCTTTTACTGTTTTTCGACAAAATTTTTTTATCGAAATATTGGAATACATTTTCTGTGAAAAGGTCAAGAATTTATTTAAAATAATTTTCAAGCCTGTCACCACTCAGTGTTCACTTTTGTACTTACACACGCTCTAACCATGACCTTGATCCCTTTTAGCCATAAATATATTTTTATCACACACATACGCACACACGTGCACATATACGCGCGCGCGCACACACACACACACGCATATATATATATGCATATATAAATAATATGCAGTGTTACATAAGAAAATGGGCATACGCACTACAAAACTGTACATCTTGTTTCAACGTTAAAAAATTTTTTTCTAACGTTTCATCAGGTGGGAAATCACGATGCTACTAAAATCTTACTCTTCGTTTCTTTGCATGTGAATATATATATATATATATATATATATATATATATATATATATATATATGTTTGTACGTGTTGTCCGCACAAGAAAATTGAGATCATTTTTTAGTCTAATAATATAGCCAATTCTCGCTCAAAATTTAACAAAATGTGTAATAACTAAGTTGACAGTGACACGCCCTTTCGATACATGACTGACGGGGCAGATTTTTTCCCTGCGGCCAAGACACTTCGAATTATAAACGTAGCCTTATGAAAAGGCAATTTGAAATAGCCAAGGAAAAATTGAACACCCTTAACAGCAAGAAACAGGACATCTACTATAAACTAAATGAAATAACTACCCCGAACCAACTGAAGGAAATTACGTCATGAGCTGCGATGCGATTTTCGCTTCCAGCGTCTTATATACACGTGTTTATTGTTGTTTGGAAATCATCCATGTAAACAGAAACAGACTATCATCACATTCTTGTCCGTCTATTGCTTAATATATTGTACTGTAATTGTCATCTTTGACAATGGCTTATGTAAGCCGAAAGCTTAGATTGGATTAAAAAATATGTATCAATATTGTGATTTTCTTTCTTCGTTTAATGATAATGCTATTAAGCTTATCAGACGTTATGAAAAGAAATTACATAAAATAAATAGACAACACTTGTCTAGATTATTTAATGAACCATGTATCAATATATATATATATATATATATATATATATATATATATATGGGTCAGAATCATGGACTCCATCCAGGACGCACATCAATCAACTTGATGCTTTTCATAAACGCTGTCTTCGTTAAATATGTGGTTATACACTGCAGGACAAAATCTCTAACCCTGATGTTTTCATCAAATGTGGCATTGGTGGTATTGAATCCTTTCTGATGCAACTACACTTCAGATGGGCTGCTCATGTCATCAGAATGTGTGATAATCGGATGCCAAAAATTCTCATGTATAGTCAACTTTTTCAGGGTAAGCGTAATGTAAGCCATCCTTGGTTACGCTTCAAGGATAAACTTAAATACAATTTAAATGCTGCAATATGTATAGAGGAGTTCGAAGCCGTTGCAGAAAATGGAGCAAACTGTAGAATCACCTGTTACCGAGGTATAAGTAACATTGAAAATAATCATCTCAAACATCTGAGAGAATTAAGAACCAACATAAAACCTCGAACCATTCATCAGTCCATATGAGGGTCAACCCTTCATTATGCTGTTTGTTTGCAAATCCCATGCAGGATTTTTGTCTCATACAAAACATAAAAATAAAAACTGAACTGAAAGACACTCATACGTCAAAAACGATGGGAGGGTCAATCATCATATATATATATATATATATATATATATATATATATATAAGTATTTACCATTTAAGCATAAATATTATTAGTATCATATAAATAAAGAATACTTCTCATTTAACCATTAGTGTCATTAATTTCGGTGCAAAAACCAAATACAACTTCATTAGCAAAAAATAAATAAATAAATAAATAAAAATAAAAAAAAATAAAAATAGACTCCCCCCACCCAAAAAAAGTAAAAACTCTGTCATGTCTAGATTTGTTTGGCCTTGAAAAATATTGTGTCATCCGTAATTGCATCAATTTCATTATGCCCAAACGCTATTGTCTCGACTGTCAATTAGTTGTCCTACGGCCATTGTCTGCGATGGACGTTACTCCAAAGAAGCGTACGAAAATTGTAACGCTGCAGGAACACACTGGCAAGCTTTACCAGTGAGCAAATCACAGTATTATAGAGTGGCCCGGAACCTCTCCTGATTTAAATCCAATCGACAATCTCCAAGAAACGACTTCGTGGAATGGACATACGAAGTACTAACATGTGAAATGGGTCATGTTTCATTGAAAAAAATTACTAAAAAACAAAGGAATTATTCGTTTTGTTTCAATTAATTTGCAAAAGGGGTGTACTTTGCTAGGTTCACGCATATTCATTGCGAATAAATTTATACACAACGACATTTAAATTTACTTGTTTTACTCTGAAGCCATTAACAGCAGACAATTACAACGGTAGATAATTTTACTCTCAGCGGATTCCTATCTCTAGAGAACTTATGCCAGAGAAAACAATCTTTCAATATTTCTTTAGTTTTGTCTGGACGATCACGCAGCTTGCTTTCGATCGGGTAAATCTATTTTATAGAATATTCTTATAGTTATAGAGTCTTTTCCCAGATTTCTCTCAATATATATCTAAATGGACCTTCATATTTCAATATAGAAAATTGCATGCAATAACATGATGCTATAGAATTGCTATTAAACAACTGGACTTATATATCAGGGACAATCACAATGCACATAACCCAACATAGCCGTAGGAGAATCAAATGTACTGCAGCTGCAGCAACAGTGTGTGTGTCTAGAGCAAGTCCTCATTATTTAGGCTGGTTTTGAAGTCAGAGTTGTCCGTCCTTATTTCACCTTTCCTAAGTCTGCACTTTCTTTTTATTTACTAAGGCTTGAATTCAGATTTTTCTTTCTCCTAGACTGGTTACCATCCAAGGCCAAAGTGTGTGAGGAAGTCAAGCTTTTTTTCAGGTTGGTTGAAAACAGAGTTGTCCCCCTTGCCCTATCATGACGAACGGGAACAATCTGTCTTTTTGGGCAGACTGGCTGCGTCCCGAGGCAAGAGAATCCACAATTACTTCGACGACGGAATGTAGTCACTATGAATTATAGAAAGATTGTGGAAAATGACTAGTGACTACCTCTTTGCCGGAAAGATTTGAAAGACGGCAAATTAATAGAATGTCTCTCAGGACCTCCAAATATTTCCCAATCGAGAACTTGGAGTCCTTCACTAAAAGAGAGAGATAGTAGAATAGAATAGAATAGAATATTCAAGCAGAAAAGATCTTTGGGAAGCCATAGTAACGGATACAGTTATCATTAGATTCAAAGTGGAATCAGTTTGTTTTTATATCAAACCGAGTCTGTTTTGAGTACTTGACACGACTGCCCTTGTAAAACGCATGAACTTATCCTCTCCCAGCAAAGAACAAAGAATAAAATTCAGACGTTCCAAACATTAATTTAAAACCGGGCTCAATACAAGAGTAGCTTAATAAATATTTATTATACACTGTTACGTTAGAACATGTAAGTTGCTACTACCATCTTTGTTAACTAGCTGAGGAGACGTTGTTCATTAAACATCGAAACAAAATGTACAATTTTGTAGTAGTAACATTCCTAATGTATAATATAATATATATATATATATATATATATATATATATATATATATATATGTGTGTGTGTGTGTGTGTGTGTGTGTGTGTGTGTAAATGATGTGTCTAATTGATTTCAAGCATGATGACTCATAAATCAGCCGATTCTCGGCTCTTTCATATAAGAAATTACGTGAAACTGTGAGAGATTATAATCATGAGCAATTGTACCTCTCTCTGAATAGCAACTACCATTATCCAGTGAAAAGAATGTTCAAGATAGATCGTGATTGCTTTAGTTGTAAGATTTGAATAATGTCTTTCAGTCTGGCCAACCTATTTAAGACATACATAAACGCATACGTGCATAGATACGTCTGTTCATATCTATCTATCTATCTATCTATCTATCTATCTATCTATCTATCTATCTCGGTCAATTCGCATCTATCTACCTATCACGGTCAATTCTATCTATCTATCTATCTATCTATCTATCTATCTATCTATCTATCTCAGTTAATTCGTATCTATCTATCACGGTCAACTCGTATCTATCTATCTATCTATCTATCTATCTATCTATCTATCTATCTATCTATCTATCTATCTATCTCAGTCAATTCGCATCTATCTACCTATCACGGTCAATTCTATCTATCTATCTATCTATCTATCTATCTATCTATCTATCTATCAACACGCAAGCGCATACACACACATGAGGCGCTCCTGAAAATGTATAGCAATGGTCCACGTTCCAAACCGTGGCCAAATGAAAAAAAAATACATAAAAAATTTACTGAGAACTTTTGAAATATCTTCTCTAGTACGTACCGACTATTTCAGCATCTCATTCATTTATATATATATATATATATATATATATATATATATATATATATATATATATCAGCTAAATGAATCATATCTAAAATGCAAGAAAAGAAAATACGAAAAAAAATCAACAGGAAGCTGAAAATGGCTATTCAACCGTCGAATCACAAAAGGAGCAAGTTGAGTGCACTTGAGAAGATTTTAGTCTTGTTTTTGCCGATGGCGTCTCCAAGGAAAACTGCTGAGATGCTACGTTGTTGGTTAATGGGATTTTAAATATGTTCTCGTCAGCATTTCTCGCAGAAGCGAGATGTACTTTCATTGCTCATCTCATCTTGTTGATTTGAAAAGTATTTGAGAAAAGATGCGTTTAAAGATTTTAAAAACAGTGGATGAAATATTATCTAGAATTTATTATCTACAGTGGTTCTTAATTGAAAGCTGTCTCCAGCAGAACATTTTCAAGTATAAAATGAAATTGATAGGCTCCCAAAAAACAGTTTTGTAGGCCATTAGAATTTGATTAACAAACGATAGTTTTTTGCCTGTCTTTTTAAATGATTTCCGCATCCATTTCCATCACCCTCAAAATATTATGAATGAAAGTTAATTGTATTATCTTTTTAAATAAAACGATATATAAGAAAATAAAATACACAGAGATGCAGACCACGGAATTTAAATCATAGATATCAATGTGGTGGTAATTAATACTAAAACTGAAAGATATTGTCGGCACAATTACTTGATTCAAATCGAATCGACTATATTGGAGTTTATATAGGGCGAATGAACTCAGTTTAATGTGAAAGTCTTAGTAGCTGAGAAGTTGGAATATCACGGCGAGCCATACGAAAGTTTTCCCAAAAGGCTGACGTAGATTCGAAGCCTACGGAAATGTGCCTTTCCTTTATTAAGACTCTGGAATGTACAAGCCGTTAGACATAAATTTACACTTTTTAAAAAACCCAAAGACGAGTAGTCACTTAATCTATTGTTTAAATTAATAAAACACACGTACGCACACACACACTCATATATATATATATATATATATATATATATATATATATATATATATATATATATATATATTAAAGAAAAAGGGACCACTTTAAGGTTCCATTATAATAATTTATTTCACGGGAGCCCTTTTAAAGGACTCTGGATCATCAGATAGCAGGTTCTTTTTGATATAAAGGACCTTGAGAATTTGAAGTTTTTGTTTATTATTTTAATGGTGTAGTATATTGATGTTGTCAATAAGTATTTTCCTGTATTGTGAAGGTGGATTGCAATGTATATATATATATATATATATATATATATATATATATATATATATATTTAAAAAAAAAACAAACCTTTAAGGTATACTTTATATATATATATATATATATATATATATATGTGTGTGTGTGTGTGTGTATACTGACGATTGCGTCTAGCATGAAAAAGCCTGTCGCCTCTGAGTGTTGACTTCCATGTTCACTTTTATATCTCTATTTGCATACGCTCTATCTCTGATATTCAGCACTTTATCCCATAAATATAGCACAGCTTAAAACTATATTTCTTCACACACACACACGCCCACACACACACATACACACACACACACACACACACACACACATATATATATACATTTATATACACTCTTGTGCAGATTAATTGAAACAACCGCTTCAGTTTCCTTTCTTTCAACATTCGGCCAGTTTTAGACCCACTGGAGTGACAGGGTGTAATCTATTTCTATTTTTTTCCTCAGATTAGGTCATTTGCATTTGCAGTGGTGTGCAGTAATATGAATCTATTTTCGGGGTGTATGATGAGATTTGTTTAGCTTTGGAAAATGCTGCATCATACGTGGTTTCATTCAGATTTTTATCACACCCAGACACTACTGTCTCGACTGTCGATTAGTTGTCCTACGGCCATTGTCTGCGATGGACGTTACTACAACGAAGCGTACGAAAATTGTAACGCTGCACGAAGACACTGGCAAGCCTTACCAGTGAGTAAATCAAAGTACTATAGACTGGCTCGGAAACTCTCCTGATTTAAATCCAATCGCCAATCTGTGGTCAATCTGCAAGGAACAACTTCTTGAAATGGAGATACGAAATACTAACATGTTTAGTAAAATACGAAAAGAAGTAAATATTAAAGGAATTATTCTTTTTTTTTCTCAATTAATCTTCACAAATGTGTATTTATGTGTCTTTAAATTTATATGTATATGTGTGTGTGTGTATGTGATTTTTGTAAGCGTTATTGGTTATTGTTTGCGTGAGAGGGTGTGTTTGAGCGCCAAATAATTTTCATTCCTATTTTTACTTAAAATCGTTATCTTTCTTTTTTTGCAGGTAAGTTATTTTATTGACTTTTGAAAATTGTGATGACCCCGAAAACAGCCTTTTACCCCAGTAACCTCCAAAGGTTTGTAATATTTATATTTTGAAGAATATCTTAATGCAAGACACATCTCCATTTTAATCTTTTATCATTTCTTTAAAAAAAACGATTAGCAACATATAAATATATTTCTCCATACAAATTCTTGAATAGTAGTTGGTTCAAATAACATCGTAATAGACACGTGTTTCTCATTTAAGATTTCACCCCCCCAAGCAAAGCGATAATGTCACTAAGAGGCAAAGTGTTACTGGGAGTGAAAGAAAATGAAAAGATTTTTGAGAGGAGAATGGGCAACAAAGCAACAGCATTAAGAAAATTTCTGTCTATATTTCTGAAATGAGGTATTATGTACACTATTTACATTATTCAGACTATTGTCCTCATCTTTGTCGCCATATTTATTACAACGTTTCGGCCGTTGTACGCTCCGGCCTTCTTCAGTATCTGATTTGGCATCTCGGCGATGGTTTTATTCCCATCACTCTGACGTGGCTTCCGTCTCTCTTTTCTATAAATATTTTCATGGCAGTTATACTAATAATCTCACTTCTTTGGTACATTGACCGCATGAATTTAAAGGCATTACTCGATTGGAGGTTAGGTCTCATCGCTTTAACTGCTGAAATAGCTTGATGTAACCGTAAGTTCTATTCTAATAATCTATTTTCTTGAAGGCTGAACTAACTTTCAGTTTTTTGCTTCCCCGCCACCTACGATCTTCAAAAATTTAAATGCAGTGTCAAACGCCATTTTCTGTCTTTCTTAATGCTCAGTATTTGCATTATTCGGACTATTGTCCCCATCTTTGTCGCCATATTTATTACAACGGTGGTATTTATCTCTGTCTCTATGAAGAGGCACGGTGGAGTAATGGATAGCGGCTTAGATTGAGGAATCGGAGAGCCGAGTTCGAATTCCAATCGAATCCATTACATTCACTTACGAGAAGATTATTACCCTAGGGAAAGGTGTGACTCCTTTTCTTCTCCCTCCAGCTATGGATAAATAGAAGGGCAGACTGGGTTCTATAGCCTTGGATGGCAACTGGTCTAGGAGAAGGACAACTCTGAATTCAATCCCAGAGTGGAACCCTAAGGCGGATGGACGGCACTTTGTGCTACATTCCGGCAACTTCTGCAGGCGCGTTGGTACCAAACTGTATTTTGGACTCTGCTAGCAAGGTCGAGAGGGGGAAGTAGACGTCCGGGCAGCCCTAGTTCTCCATATATCCCGCCTAGGCTCATAGCGCACCGCGCTACTCCATCGTCTCTCGAGGCGGACGGATGCCGCCGCCGACGTCGACGATTTATCGCTATGCTAGGTTTACTGATCAGATTGTTGTGGTTCAGCATGTGTGCTAGTTCTTTCACTCTTTTAAATTTTACTATTAATTTTGCAGATAGAGTAACGTTTATTAGCATGGGATGTGGAATCATCAGGCCTGTTCAAATTACGACGAAATTAGCTACGTTTTGAGTTCGATCCTTGTGCTTGGTAGTGCTAAAAAACATACTCTCGTTGAGTAGATGAAACGGACAAACAACACATAAGACAAAATCAGAAGGTTATTGAGTACGTCGTAAGACATCTGAAGAAGACCGAAGGATGCAACGGCCGAAACGTTGTGTGTATAAAAGTCAGTATGGAAAAAGGAACATTTCGTAGGAACACAAAGAGACAAGTTATGAAATCACACAAGCTATGGCAATGTGGGGCCTGCAGAAGGATACTGAGAATACCATGGATTGAACATGTAATGATGTTTTCAGGAAGATGGAAAAAAAGGACGCTTATACTTATAATCGGGGTAGCTGAGGGTTCTAGGAAACAATAATGTGGAAAGAGGGCTTGGAGAATATGACATTCACAGGATACTTCGAAGGCAAGAGAGAACGAGTAACGTACATGACAAGTTTGTGTAAATGAATGGCAGGACAAAGCGTGAGAGGGATGCTGAAAAAACTAAAATTAATAAAAGCTCCAAAGAATGGGAAGTTGTGGAGAGCTATGATCATCTACGTCTTGAAGGGAGACAGTACAGAAGGACAATGAACATGAGAATAGGGAAATGTTTGGGGCGTGAGCTTTAGATATGTTTTCAGAATGTTTTATTTAAATAGATAGAATTTGTAAATGAACCGTTTGTAAATGAATTTATAGAATTTGTAAATGAACCGTTTTTTATTCAGATATTCATGGAAACATGGAAGGTTTCCTTGAGGATCATATGAATAAACCTCAAATCATTTCCCATTTCTTATTAGATATTGATTAACTCCAAATATATTTCTCCGATAGAATTTGGTTCTTCAGAGAAATAAATATTAACATAGGAAAATTGAATAATAGACCAAAAGATGGAATTTTTAAAAACATGGTGAATTTTACTTACGACGGTGGATTAAAAGTGTCATATGATTAATATTCTCCATTCAATTAAGTGCATTGTCAAGAAATTAGATTATGGAATAAGAGCACTAGGGGAAAATAAATGCTTCTGCAAGTTATTGCTACTTTTTGACGAACACACACACACATATATGGTATGCTGAAACTAACCCACTTGCCCAATTTTGTATAAAGGTAGGTTACCGAAAGTTTAGAAATGGCGTCATGACACTTTCCACTGACAAGAAAAAAAAAATTAAATTACATAGATAAAGCCCTTCGTAAGGTGTGGGCTGTACTTGTCAGAACAATTTTTTGTATCTCCTTGAGGCATGGACTTCCAGGAATCCCTTCAATTAGTCTACTGCAATCTTTTCCAACCAGTCCTAGGGCTCCAACTACAACAGGGATTGTTGATGTTCCCATATGCCACATTTTCGAGATTTCTATTTCAAGGTCCTTGCATTTGACAACTTTTTGAATATCTTCAAAGATACATTGCAGTCAGCAGGGACTGCCATACCAATAAGGAGGCACCGTTTTTGTTTGTGGTCTTTAATAACAATATCTGGTCGGTTGGCCTTGATTGTTCTGTCAGTGTGTATTGTGTAGTCCCATAGAATTGTAACAGGTCCTATCTCCGTAACCGGGTCTGGGTGGGGTTCATACCAGTTTCTTTCAGTTTCCTTCCCGTAGAAGTTGCAGATTTTCCAGTGCAGATATTGGCCCACTCTGTCATGTCGGGTTTTATATTCAGTGGGTGTCAACACCGTTCAACCTGATACAAGATGATCAATCGTTTCTGGATATTTATCACAGAATCTGCATTTTGGGCTGACACAATATTTTATTATTATTATTATTATTTCTTTTGATTTCTGTTGCGTATTCAATTCTTTTCCGAATCCTAAAGTCAGAAATGGATCATGACATTTTCAAAAAAAAAAAAAAAACAAAACAAAAAGAAAGAAACAAACAAAAACATATTTTACATGGATAAATCCCTTCGCAAGGTGAGGACTGTACTTTTGAGAATAATTTTTTGTATTTCTTTAAGTCATACGCTACCAATAATCCATTTAATGAGTATATTAGACTCCGAGGGCTCCAGCTACAACAGGAATTATTGATGTCCTCACTTGCCACATTTTTAAGATTTCGATTTCAAGGACCTTGTATTTTGACAGTTTTTTTGAATATCTTCAAAGATACATTATAGTCTGCAGGGACTGCCATATCAAATAAGAAGGCAGAATTTGTCTTTGCGGTCTGTAATTACGATGTTATTGTTATTGTTATTATCAAAAAGTAGCAATAACCTTTGGAAGCATTTGCATTATTATTATTATTATTATTATTATTATTATTATTATTATTATTATTATTATTATATACGGATAAAAAATGCATTATGCATTGTTTTGTTACTACAAGAATGTAGCAGATTGAACGAATAATAAATCTATCGATGGTAGGAAGTACCGTGCCTCATCATTGTCCAAATAAAAGTAAATGTGCAATTGAATTTCAAGAGCGATCCATAGAAAAGACGGGAAAGTGTTAAAACATTTGTTTATTTATCATTCAAAAAGAGAGATGAATGTAAAGAGAAATTAAAATAAAAACATTAGCGTTATCCCTAGTATATACAAATCAATGGTTGAACAACTTGAGAAATAAATATGAAGAAACTTAGATAGATAGATAGATAGATAGATAGATAGATATGGATAGATTGAGTAGGATAGGCATGGTCACATTTAGATAGATAGGCCGACAGATAAATATCGAACAGAATCACACACTCCACCCCCACACCCCCACCATAACTATATATATATACATACATATATATATATATATATATATATATATATATATATATATATATATATATATATATATATGAATTGATCGATAGATATATATAACCAGTGTGTGATCGATAGATTTGAAAAGTGTGATAGATGTGATAGGTAGATACGATCAGATTGAGCCTTATATATATAGATATACATACAATCAGATTGAAATAGAGAGCCAGTCTGTCAGAAAGACATACATACATACAGATAGATAGATAGATAGATAGATAGATAGATAGATAGATAGATAGATAGATAGATAGATACTGAGAACAGACAGACAAACAAATAGATGGATAGCTAGATAGAAAACTAGATAGATAGATAGATAGATAGATAGATAGATAGATAGATAGATAGATAGATGCTGAGAACAGACAGACAAACAGATAGATAGATAGATAGATAGATAGATAGATAGATAGATATTAATAGAGTAACTACAGAGAATGGTTTTAATAGGTACGAGGCCACTGATTGTTACCTTCACACTGTGCAGCAAAGAATTCATGTATTTAAAAAAAAAGCCATTTATCAAGTAAAGGCAAAGATATAATCAGGAAGTAGAAAAGCCATTGAAGGCAAAAGAAAAGTTGATTTGAATGCAAATCATATTTGGACGCTATTCGAAAAGGCATTAATTTTTATTTATTAGCTTGCAGAAAGAAATTATCGAACAAAATAGAAAGAAGGCAAAAGTAGACGAGAGAATGAATTGTGATAAAAAATAAAATTAAAGAAGAAATGTAAAGCAATGAATGAAAGACTCGGCGTGAAAAAGGAGATGAATAGAGTAAAAGAAGAGCGAGAAAGAAATTGAAATAAATTAAGAAGAAAAGGAGAGAGTGCATTTTAGGAAAAGAAAGAGTTGAAAAAGTAATGAAGAAGGGGGAAAAATATTTACGAATGAAAAATACGGAAGACGAAAGAACGTAAAACACGAGACAATGTAAGAAAGATTAAAAGGAAGAAAAAAAAATACAAGAAAAGAGAAAAAGAAAGAATTAGTCAAAAGGAAGAAAAAGGGAAATAATTAGAAAGAAGAAAGAAAATATATATAAAAAAATAAAAATTTGAAAAACGAATAGGAAAAATCGATAGAAAGAAAGAAAAAGTAAAAATGAAGATGAAAGTGAAAAAATAGAAACGATAGGAAAGAATATATAAAGGAGCGAAGGAAAGAAAGAAAGTGAATGAAAATAACAATGACAGAATGATTCATAAAAAAAAGAAAAAAAATGATAAAGAATAAAGAAGGAAAAGCCAAAAGAATCGTTAAGGAAAAATAAAATCGAAGGGAAACGTAAGAAAGAAAAATCGAATGAAAATACTATCGACAGAATAAATAAAGAAGAAAAAAATTATTGAGAAATGAACGAAAAAAGCTGAAAGAATCGTAAATGAAGCCCGAAAGAAAGAAAGAAAGAAAGAAATAAAGAAAGAAAGAAAGAAAGAAAGAAAGAAGGACTGTTTAACCTAGAAAGAAAAGAAAAAGAAATATGCAATTAGAAAAGTTGTAGACAAGAGACTTGGATATAAACAATGATAAAACCTTAAGGAATGCATGTTTGAAAAAGAAAGAAAGAAATTTAACAAAGAGGGCCTAATAAATCTGAGGAAATGAAAGAACGGTCGTTTAAGAAAATTAATCAACAAGATTTAAAAACCACGAAATCGAATCTGATTTTAAGATTATTACCGAATTATTAGCGGTAGAATTAATCAAAATCGATTTCAGAGAAGATAAAATATCTAGAAAGGGAACGGCGAAATGAAATTGGGGGTGGGTTACGAATAAGAGGTAATATTAATGAAAATTGAGTGAGAGGGGCTTTTATGAAAGAGAAGACATTTAAAGCGGCAGACGAACGTAAAATTTCAAAATGGCGGCAGTCGAGAATGAAAAATCTTGTATAATTTTTAAATCATTGCTTTAACTCTAGTGGACATTAGGTAGCCATTTGTGAAAATGGCCGACAACGAGACGCACAATGAATGCGTGTGTGCGTTAGTATATGTTCCAAGTTAATCAAGGAAACCAATGAAAGCACATTAATTTAGCAAACCAAGGCTAGAAAGAAGATAAAGTCAATATAGCTGCCGAGGCACGACGTTTGTGAAGGATTTGATGAATGTTTATTTTTCCTTTGATTTTTGTTATTTTCTGGTGTTTTTTTTTTTGTTTAATATTAGAGTTTTGGAAGAACATAAAATGGTTTCCTAATAATTGGCCAATTATCTATTTGACTTAAAATGTAATCTGCGGTTTTATATGATTTTTTTTTATTTTCGTTTTCCATCCATCTTTTTATCTAATTTTCTAGACATGCTTTCCGTTCTATTTTCCCGACTTTTAAAAAAGTATTTTATTTCTCTTTTTTTTTCTTATGATTAATTTTCTATTTAGATTCTTCTGATTTCATATTTATTCTTTCTTTCTTCTCTTTCATTTTTATTTTTATTTTTTCTGTCTGAATTAGCATTCAATAACTGTTTCAGATTAACAGTCTAAACTTTGTTATTTTTCGCTGAAAATTCTGGCCGATGCGCCATATTGGATACTTAAGGTACTGTTGTTATTGTAGGCCATCTTTTCAGAAGTCAACTGCTCTCATTGATGGTAGATAGGTGTAGCTAATTAGACCAACAATGGAATGGCGCATTTTTCCGCACGTAAGAAATTTGAAAAGATGTTGATGGGTATTTGAAGAAGGATTCTGTCTGTGATGTCTTCGATGGCGATATTCTACCAGCTGGACCAGCTTTACTTCTGTAGCTTAAACAACGTCTAGACCAAAAATTCTCAACGTGGGGCGCATGGCATACGGTTGGGACATTTTGATGGGACATGCCTCCTTTGGCTTACTATACCAACGTGAGGTCATATTTAATGTTAAATTATTTCATGATTAAAATTATTAAAGTATATTACAGAATAAGATTTCATTCTAATATTTTATATTTCTGTCATTCAATTCTCTATTATATGTTTTGAAATTATATATATTTAACTGTCATTGGACAACTCGACGTGCTGTAATGGTTAGCAAGCTTGTCACGCTAGAACAATTACGACTGAGTAGTGAGTTCGATCCTCACTAGGTGCCCCATACTTTCGGCCTTGTGCCACATTTAAGCTACCCTTAGAAAATCAAAGGGTACTTCGAGGTGGTGTATTGGTTGATAAGCTTCACAATACTCTTCATTCAGCATTCTTATCATATCTCTTTTCAAAAGAGTCATCAACTTTTAGTGAATTTAATATTATGACTTCATGCATATTTAAAGTCAAAAGCTATTTTATTACACTTGAGTCTATAGATAAAGAATATCTGAGAAACATTGTTCATATTATACTTGAGTCTATTGGCCAATGGTTCCCAACGTGGGCTTCATGCCCCAAACGGTGTGCCATGGTAATATTTTGGTGGGGCATGTGTAGGATGTGCACCCTTCGGCTTACTATACCAACAGAATAAGGGGGCAATTCAAAAATAAGTTATTAACAATAAATTGTTTTCTAGTGAACTCAAATTTCATTTTGCATTATTATTTCATGATTAAAATGATCAAAGTATATTACAGAATAAGCTTTCATTCAAATATTTTATATCTCTGATTTTCAGTTCTCTATTATGTTTGAAATTATATATATTTAACTGTCTTTTTGTTTTTTAGTTTTTTCCTTTCATGGATGCCATGGATTTTGGAGGTTTATTTAGAGACCAAGTTAATGGTCTTTTATGTTTCTTTTAAGTTAATTACAGTAGAATTTTGAATATATAAGAATTAAACATTGCAGGGGGCAGCAGAATTTTAGAAATACCAAAGTGGAGCATGGCCCAATATCGGTAGACAGAAAGGTCGTAAACGGGCACGCTTACCAGACAAGAATTTCTAATTGGCCTGGAAATTATTACAGGTCTTCAGGACAGCTCTGATGTGATCCCTATATCGCTTGTATTGAAGACCAACAGTCATATCACCTGAGATCATTTAGCAAAAAAAAAAAAAACATCTCGAGAGAGTCAGTTTTTTGCTCATTTCAAAGACTTATGTACCAAGTGTAACAGTAAAATTGTCCAATTGTTAGATTAAGCTTTGAACCGTTGTAACTAAGAAATGAATAAAGATATCTTACTGGAATTCTGCGAGGTTTTTATAACACCATCGGATTTTACTTTGAACAATAAGAATTTATTTCGCTCTAAGTTGAAATGTTGATCCCTCTTGCTGTTGTAACGTCCTGATCCATTTTTCTGCTTTTCTAAACTTATTCACCATTCTCTTGATGGTTCTTGAATGGACTTTGAAGATAGAAGCCAGAGTAAGGAATGTTGGTAGCATTACTGATGTCCTGGATGATTTTTCCTCTCACCATTGCTCACTTGAGAAGATATAGTTGGTCTGACACAAATCGATTTTAACCTGTTTATAGCTGAATGACACAAAGTTTTTTTTTCAGTGATTCTTACGACAAATAGTGTCATTATGGTTAAACGTATTATCTGAAAAACTGCCAAAAAGAAACTCAATTAGTTCAGTATTTTTTTTTTTTTTTAGATATGAAACATTTTATAGGATGGGAAATTATCCGATGCTGTTATTTGATTTGGAAAATTTTGCTCTTACACAGTACATCGTATCTGGAAATGAAGAAATTTCAAACACATCTTTACATCTTGCATTATGGAGTTATGCTATTCCATTCGTTAATTTTGATTCGTCTGGAGTCTTCCTGGAACGTTTTTAAATTTGAAACTCTTAAGTTTTCGCTCATTATTTCACTGAATCCTCTTCTTCTCTCCCCCTCCAGCTATTGGTAAATAGGAGGACAGACCAGGTTCTATAGCCTTGGATGGGGATAAATTTGCCTCGTCAGTCATATATCGAAAGATACAAAGATCGGCTAAGCGTGTATCACGCATGGCACATAACTGAGGAGGAATGTTGGAGTAATGGATAGCGGTTCGGATTGAGGTATCAAGGAGCTGAGTTCGAATTTCATTCGAATCCATTATATTCACTTATGTGCTAATATTCTTGGGAAAGGCATGAATCCTCTTCTTTTCCTTCCAGCTATTGGTAAATAGCAGGACAGACCGGGTTCTATAGCCTTGGATGGCAACTGGTCCACTGCAGAAAGAAATGGCAAACTACTGCAGGAAAAGATCTGCCGCATCAGTCATATATTGTAAGATACATGATCGCCTAAGCGTGTATCGCGTATGGCACATAACTGACGTAGGAACCACAGTTAATATTCATTATGTAACGCAGATTAATGAGAGATGAGAATAAATCAAAGACACTCCTTTGCGACTTTTTCAGTTTGTAATTTCAAATATAAAAATATGTCACCACATTCATTTCATAAAAAAAAAACAGCGAAAAAAATGATAAAAAAAATGTTTGTTGGTTTTTCGAAAATATCAATTACTGCATAACATTGAGCAGTTTAGCCCTACGTTGTATCAGAGAGTAAATATCAAAACCCGTATACGTCTGTCCTCATGAACGTCAGCTTAAGAACTCAATTATGGTATGTATCAACTATCGCTTGCGATTATACGGTACGTGTCGCTGATGTTTACTTACCAGCTGTTACGATATGATTTCGAGTAGGTTGTATATGGACTTTCACAGACAAGAATCAGAAACTAAGCAATTCAGTTCAAAATATTGCAAAGGACTAAAGAGAAGTCTTGAAGCATTTGACATTTTCTCATCAAAACGATCTACAAACCGAAGATAGAGAGAAAGATGTCAAAGAATATAACATTTGCCAGAAATTAAAAAGCAATCTGCAAAGAAGATTGCTTACTTGATTCAATGTAGTGATGACATGTATCTTCTTAGAATTTCTCGAATCTTGTTCTCTCCAATATATTTTAATTAAACAATCAACTTTCTATCCATATTTTGTTAATGCACTCTATGTACATTATTCGGACTATTATACAATTGTCTTAGTAACAAGTCTAACAGTTCCGACAAACAACTACTGGCAACTGCTCTCGAAAAGATCCTCCAAATAATGGTTAACTGGAGTAAGGAATGGCTTGTAAATTTTAACGTCTCTAAAACAAAATTGCATTCATTTAATCACCAGAGAGAACATTTCCTGCCTACCATCGACGAGGCTGATGCTAGACTCCAGGTGAACAACACTTTGCCCCTTTTTGAACTCACATTTTCCATCGACATGAAGTGGAGTTATTATTTACACTATTCGAACTATTCTCCTCATCTTTGTTGCCATATTTATTACAAAGTTTCGGTCGTTGTACGCTCCGGCCTTCTTCAGATGGTTGGAATATCGAACTGAATCATTTATTTCGCTCACTGGGATAGACTGTTCTAGTTCCACGTGTCATGTCTAATAGATGTCAGTTATCAGTTATCTCCTATTAATTCCCCTCTCCAAGTTCTCCACCACCTTAACCAGGTATTGAACTCACACTCTTTGGGTCCTCTTACTGGATCTAACCAACGCCTTTATCCACTGTGCCATGAGTTCTCTAGACGACTTTGGAATCTCCTGCAACTCTTCTGGATGGTCTCCTTGTTTAAGTTAGCGAATGCTTCCATAATCCTTGCGTTCAGTTCATCTCTGGCGTTACAAGGAGTTTTCTCAAGTATAGCATTTATTTCCATCGTCAATCTTCAAATCAATAAAGATACAAGATCATTTTGAACATTTTAAAAATGACCATTTATATGATAGTTATTAGGAAATAAATAAAAATAACAGTTTAGAATGGATTTTCTACGACTAAACGTTCCTAATGGCAACTAGTTGGAAGCAGAGAAGAGGTCTTTTGGTCAACCCAATATTGGAAACTCTGAATCAATGAATATTTACCCAAAAGTCACTTGAAAAATATATCAAAATAATCAACTTTTTTCAAGTTACTTCCTTATAAATTCTATTTCAGTTATATATATATATATATATATATATATATATATATATATATATATATATATATGTATGTGTGTGTATATATATATATATATATATATATATATATATATATATATATATATAGATAATATTAGTGGAAAACATACATACATATGCAAAATATATATAAAAAATCCCATACATGTATATTTTCAGAAAAAAAAAAATTATCCAAGAGGAAGGATCCAGGTAGAACTCAATGTCTAGGACAGAGTAAGGATATAATAAAAGGCTTAAACACTATATATATATATATATATATATATATATATATATATATATATATATATATATATATATTTAGTTTATGCAAAACTAGGTAATCTGTATGGGTAGACCCAAAGAGGATGATATCGGAGAGCCCAATGTAAATTCAGAGCAAATATGTTTGAATAAAAAACAGACCACTTTAAGGTTCCATGTAATAAGTTATTTCACCACAGCCCTTTTAAAGGGCTCTGGATCATCAGACTTTACTTCCAAAGGTTGAAATGAAAAATGGTGAAATAATTTACTACATGGAACCTTAAAGTGGTCTGTTTTTATTCAAATCTCTCTCTCTCTCTCTCTCTCTCTCTCTCTCTATATATATATATATATATATATATATATATATATATATATATATATATATATAGTTATATTCGATTGGAAAAACGTTAGGAAATTTGGCTTGTAATTGAACAAACCAATGCCCAAGGAAAAATAAGAGATAAAAAAGAAAGAACTAAGAACATGAAATTGAGGCGAAAACAATCGTCCA
The DNA here is from genome assembly GCA_903632075.3 of Acanthosepion pharaonis. Classification (NCBI taxonomy): domain Eukaryota; kingdom Metazoa; phylum Mollusca; class Cephalopoda; order Sepiida; family Sepiidae; genus Acanthosepion; species Acanthosepion pharaonis. The sequence continues at coordinate 8,009,956 of CAHIKZ030005555.1, forward strand.
AAATCCAAGCTAAGAGTCCAAAGAAAAAAACCTCCAAAACGAGTAAAGCAAAAGTAACTGCGTAAAGTACTCAATACGCTAAGTAGAACAAACCTAAATATGTACCTAAAGAACAAGGTAAACCTTCGTAGGTTTCACTTATACGGATCGTCAAAGTATATACATATATCATTACTTTAAACGTTATTTTCAGTGACTAGTCGTATCTGTAAAGACGTTCCATTTATTTAGTAAACAGTATATTTATTTTCGTTTACACGTCTGAAGATTCGAGATATTAAAGGTACATTTACATTCTCTGGTACTATTCTAACTTTCCTTTCATATTATGTCGCGAACATTCAGGCCGGTAGATAAATATATATATACTGTTTACTAGATAAACGGATTGTCTAATGAGACACGAGTATCCATTACAATAATGGTGATAAAAAACGATAAAAAAATTATCTGTCGAATTAATAAAATCCATTCCTTTCTTGAGAACATTTGCTTTGTTTACGTTTGGATACGAAACTGTGAAGATATGAAAAAAATCGGGAGATCGTTGACGAGATGAGATTTGCTTAAAGGTGCAATTCGGGCCTTGCGTTACCGAATTGTTCTTTGTCGATCAGTTGGTCTGAGTGTACGGGCTCTAACAGTAACTTCATCAGCCTAGTGAGATCCAGCTTCGAATCCTACCAGGTAGAATCAATGTTTCTTTAATAACAGTTTTCACTAAGGACGGTAGACGAATTTAAATCAATATACTAGTTAATAAATAAACAAGGCGTCTACACAAACACGAATATACATTAAAGAACTAAACAGAATCACAAATTACAGTCTCTCTCTCTCTATATATATATATATACAGGGAAAAATGTTTTTATTAATCCGACATATTCTTTACCACTAATTAAAAAAACATTAAAAATCCATTAATTTAACACACACACACACACACACACACACACACATATATATATATATATATATATATATATAAGAATCCGGCAGTTTCTGGAGGAGGAGAAGCTTGCGGTACAACAACTATCTCCCTATTCACCTGATTTTGCTCCGTCGATTATGAAGAGGAACGTGACGACGGAGCTGACGGGCCTCCAAGAAGAATCTTCCATTCGTGCAAAGAAGTGTGGCAGAGAAGGGATAAAAGTTCAGAAAACTCGGGGATCACTTATATTTATATATATATATATATATATATATATATATTATATATATATATATAATATGTCAGTTGACTAGCAAGAAAATATTTAGCAAAGCAGTTTATGTTAAGAATGTTGACAAACCGATTAGATTAGGGAAATTATATATATATATATATATATATATATATATATATATATATATATATATATATATATATATATCCAGGTACGGTGAGAACGAATAGAATACAATTCCAACGTTTGTAACATTTAATTTAAAAAATTTAATTTCTTTTTTTCGTAAAAAGAATGTGTATTTTTTTTAAATCTAAATAAATCAGTCAGAATTTTACAATCGCCTCATGAGATGCGTTGACACATCAAAAATACAACTGCGGGTTTGGCGATTTTGACATGTTTTTCTATGTAATATCTAATATATATATATATATATATATATATATATATATATATATATATATATATATATATATATATGTGTGTGTGTGTGTGTGTGTGTATGTCTGCCTGTGTTTATGTGTGTATGTATGTACATTAGAGACTTTCTTTCTCCTATGCAGTTTTTTTTTTCAGACACTCAGTCGTCATTGAAGAAAAGCTTTAAGGACTCATGAAACATAAAGTTCATTTTTCTTGCTCGTAATATTTGAGGAAGTATCAGTAACTCCAAATGCTATATATATATATATATATATATATATTTGCGTGTATACGCGCGCGTGTGTATGTGTGTTTGACACACGACATTAAATGAATAACTCATCATTTTATCTATCTATCTATCTATCTATCTATCTATCTATCTATCTATCTATCTATCTATCTATTATCTATTTCAGTCTCTTCATTATCTATCACTTTTCTTTATCTATCTATCTATCTATCTATCTATCTATCTATCTATCTATCTATCTATCTATCTACAATTACTTGACTGTAATTTGTGACTCTGTTTCGACCGTAACTTGTTTGTTTTCTTCAACGTTCCTTTCGTTTATCAGGACGAAACAAACTGAATCGTCCCAGACTGTTTGCCAAAGCGACCATTTCCTCTGGGATTCCCTCATCCTTCTTTGCCCCCTTCTACATTTAATACTTATAATCACGTTAAGACACACATATGTATATTTTGGTTGTCTAGTTGCGGGCGGGGGTATGTCCTGTGTATTCGATACCTTTTACGTCCACTGGCGTTAATCAAAAAGAAATTCCACGAGATGGCCAACAGCTGACAAAACAATTATGATCCGGCCTGGAGATCAGAGAATAGGGGGTATCATTTTAGGGAACAAGGTTAAGCAAACTGCGTTTTGCAACCGACACTTATGTCTGGGCAGGAAGAGGAGACGGATGAAAACAAAGATGGCCTCCCGCAGAAGAATTGTAAAGGTGATATGGCGTGTTGGGCAGTTCGTTCATCCGTTTGAAAATGAATGGATGTTCGTGTGGAAAAGCAAAAGCGAGTAAAATGAGAAAGCAAATGGAAAATAGGAAAAGAAAAGAAAGGGAAGATATATGAAGAGGTGGAATGTATCCTTTAGGAAAGAAGATAAAAGGCGTGAAAAAAAAAGAAGAAAAAAAAAAGAGGAGGACAATACAGAGAAGGTTTTGGGAGAAAGAGGGAAAAGAAAGAGATAAGTGAAGAATAAAAATTCGAAAATGTAGGATCTATAGAAAAGGAGAATTTAAAAGAGAGAAAAAAAGACGAAGAAGAAAAATGGAAAAGGGGGAGAAGAAAAAAGAATAAAAAATAACAAATACTGATAAAGCTGATGACAGTAAACTTCTTCCATATACATACAGGTAAAATGTATGTATGTGTGTATCTATCAGTCGATTCATATCTATCTATCTATCTATCTATCTATCTATCTATCTATCTATCTATCTATCTATCTATCTCTTTAGATTTCTGTCCTATTTATTACAAGTCATATCTCAGCCCGATCATATGTATATATATATTTTGAAGAATCAATTCATATCTATCTATCTATCTATCTATCTATCTATCTATCTATCTATCTATCTATCTATCTATCTCTTTAGGTTTCTGTTATATATATATATATATATATATACACACAAACGTATATATTCATAACTAGCACGATCATATGTATCTATCTATCTATCTATCTATCTATCTATCTATCTATCTATCTATCTATCTATCTACGTCAGTCTCTCTTCATTTCTATCTATCTATCTCACCGTGTATATATATATATATATATATATATATATATATATATATATATATATGTGTGTGTGTGTGTGTGTGTGTGTGTGTGTGTGTTTGGAGAGAGATAGAAACGGACAGAAAGACACATAGATGAGAAGAACCAGAAATAATTTGCGTGGCGTGGGAAATGAAAGAATTTGTTGATGAAGGAACTTATTTGGCTATTTGTCATAAAAAAGGTAAATAGAAAGAAAGAAAGGTGTAACTCTATCAGGATCGGATTAAAATAACAATGTTCAGCGAAGATAAATCTCTGAGCGTTCTTAATAGTAGAAAAGACAGGAAGAAGGAGATAAAAAAATAACAATCGCTGTTCTTAACCATTAAATCTTGGGGTCGTTAGCGGCCCCAAAAAACACCAATATTACTGACCGTGTTTCATTAAATAAAAATAACTATTTCGAATATTTCAACTTATATTCCAAATCGTAAACCTAAATGAAATGCTTAATATATTTAACAAAGTCTGTCAATTATTAGGTTGCATAGAAAGCATTATCGTATTTTTGGGACAGTATCCAAATTAGTTCAGGTATCAGAAAATTATTTATCCATTGCACAATCCTTATTATCAGCAGACAATTGCTTGGTGTTTTGTTAGTGTCCATGTTATTGCTCTACGGTTCAACAACATGGCCACGGTAGAATCTGTCTTGGTTTACGGCTCAACAACATGGAAACTGATGAAACACCAAGAAGCATCACTTGACGGAACAGGCACAAGGATGTTTCAAACTATATTGGACATCAGCTGGAAGCAACACCCCCCAAAAAAAACACACACACACACAAAAAAAAAAAAAAACGCCTGTATGGATACCTTTTTCTTTTCTCAGTTTCGCTAAGATAGAGAAGGCATCGGCTAGCTGGTGACTTCTGGAGACGTAAGTCAGAACTTGTGAATGAAACCCCCTTATGGAACCAATTGCGCGACAAAAGATCGGTTCAATGACCTCATGACAATTACATTGACCAACTTGTAGATGTCTCTGGATGCCATCAAGAGGAACTGTAGACAGCGATGTCCGACAGATTTGGGTGGAAGGAACAAGTCAAGAGAATCCGAGAAGGGAAGGCATCGGCTAACTGGTCACTCCTGGAGAAGTAACTCAGAAATTATGAATGAAACCCTCCTATGCAACTCATCGCGCGGCAAAAGAACGGTTGGAAGACCTCATGACAACTACATTGACCAACTTGTAGATGACTCTGGATACCATCTAGAGGACCTGTAGACAGCGATGTCCGACAAAGATGGTTGGAAGAAATGAGTCAGGAGAATTGAAGAAGAATTTTCAACCTGATGATGATAATTATTTTATTATATCAGTTACATCAGACCTAAAATAAAATTGATTAACAGTTTCTACAGAGGAAGGGTAGGACCGAGATGCCAACCTTAAATTCATGCAGTTTGGGAAAAAGTGAAAGTAGCTCGTCAGAGCAGTTGCCATGAAAATATTTGTAGAAAAGACAGAGGAAAGCCACATCAGGTCTTTGAGAAAGTGATTGTAGACGAGATGCCAGATCAGGACCTATCACATTGCATATTCGTCTTTGTATTTTGTCGAGATCCTCGAGATGAACAGCGGGGACATCAGACCATATATGGCAGTAGTATTCAATGCAAGTACGAATGGTTGATTTGTAGATTTGAAGGATGAACTCAGGTGAGAAAAACATTCTTACGCGACACAGAGAACCAACTTTACCTACCTTGAGAGGGTAGCTCTCCGTCAGTCTATCTTGACCAAGACACACCTCTGCTATTACGGATGCAGTACACATGGTACACCCTACGACCCTAATCGTCTTACGTGATGTGAACGGACGAATATAAAGAAGATTTTACTTGTAATATTTCTAAGAGAAACATAATTCCGTCGACTGATATCTTAATCTTTCCTCATTTAAGACGCATAGCTTTCACCCGTTGTGCTAACCGCCGCTGGCGCATTTGTCTCCCCCGCGGTTTAAACATCAGCTAACTGTCATCACCCCAGGCTGTCGTCACCTGAAACTCAAGGCCTTTGACAACAAAGGGAGATAATCACCTGCGCCTTTACGGGACTAAAATGATATTATGGTCTCGCAATTTTGATTAATTTTCTCGGAGTTTTTAAATACTCTACTAATTTCTTTATTGGCTTACGACCATATTCCGTCGAAAAGACCGCTTCCCGAATGATCACCGAAGCTAAGCAACGTCGAGCCTGGTCAGTACCTAGATAAGTGGTCGCTTGAGAAAACCACGTGCTGAGCGTTTGGCGTAATGGATAATGACTTGGAATGGTTAATCGGAGAGTCACGTTCCAATTCCGGTTGGGTTCATTATATTGCAATTCCTCTTGAATTTAACTCTTCTTCTCCAGCTATGGGTTAAATATTAAATATCTCAAAAATAATTACAATCTAAAAATATTTTTTAGCTTTGAACAGCCTATAAAGGGTTGATAAACCGTAAACGAATCAATCAATTACAATAAGAGAATCCTTAACCAAGCATGTTTCTTTAGTGTTAGTATTTATTACTTTAGTAACATATGGTGGTCATTAATGATTAAGTATAAACCAAGACTTCAATGTTAAAATAAAACAGTATTTAATTCTGCAAATAAATACTTAACAAGAACAAAGAAGTAAAATTCAGCGAAAGATAATTAACCATTTCAGTGAATAACCTGTTAGTATCGCGGCTCGGCTTAACGTCCAGTAAATCCTAAATCAAAACACAAATCATCGACATACAATAATTCACACTAATTCGACTGGATAGTTCCAATCAATAGTCATTCAATAATGACTGCAGTCAGTAGCCTGACACCGCTATTTAGACACCTGGCAAAAAACATTCATACGTAGAGAGTGTCACGCTCGAACCTTAGAAATTTACTTAAAATTAACTTTCTGTCATCTCTTGTCAAAAGCCATTGTCAAAATGAACACAACTTTCCTCAGTGGAGATTTTGAACTGAGTCTGTCGATTTCATGTTAATGCCACAATATAATTTTAGGTTTCAATAAATGTTTACATAGTTGCCTTACAAGTTGGGCATTTCCAGTTTAGGCAATCTTGTATTAAACATCCTTTAACAACGACAATATTCACAAGTTTGTCGTTGCTTGGAAATCTTCCATGTAAACAGAAACAGACTATCATCACTGTCTTGTCCGTGTATTGCTTAATGTATTGTAATGTAATTGTCATCTTTGATAATGGCTTATGTAAGCCGAAAGCTTAGGTTGGATTAAAAAATATGGATCAATATTGTGATTTTCTTTCTTCGTTTAATGATAATGTTATTAAGCTTATCAGACGTTATGAAAAGAATTTACATAAAATAAATAGACAACACTTGTCTGTCAATTATTTAATGAAACATGTATCATTATATATATTATATAAGTTTAATTGAGGTTACACCTTGGGTAGAGTCTTCGAGAATTCAAAATGGCGTTGAAAAACAGAAGTTTAGTCTTGTTCCAAAGCAGTAGTAGGCGATTTCCAGCTTAAAATACAGGAAACAGATGCCATCAGATGAAGGCTAGCCCAGGTTGATAAAGTAGAATTATCGCAATTCCTTGTCTCGGTTCTGCTATTCATTCATACAAAATTATTAAGTATGCTTAGAATCTTACTTCCAAACAAAGTCTGGTGTCCCTGCTATGTACCTTGAGCTCCTTGATAAAATTCAAAGAAGAATCCGCCATATTATTAGTCTTGATATGGCAGCAATTCAGTTATTTTACCATCGCTGTAAGGTTTTCTCTCTGTGTCTTTTCTATAAATACTTTCATGGTAATTGTTCAGATGAGGTCTTTGCTATGGTACCTAGACTTTTTTAATTTCAGCACATACTAGACCGGTGTCGAGATCTCATCAATTTACAGTTGAGCTGCTGGATATTAGTTCCATGCTAACAGTTTCTTTTCTCGCACTTCTCACTTGTGGAACTCTCTTCTGGCTTCATTCTTTCCAGACAACTTTAATCTGTCAATTGCTATCTACTAATCCCCATCCTGTTACTCTTTCCTCTTCCCGCTTCATCTTTCTGTTCTTAATTCATCCTCTCACTGTAACCCCTTCTCTTTTATTGGTTTTACTGATTTGAATAGAGTGATTAAAAAAGTAAAGAAAAGTATGTTAATCACTGTTTATTTCTGTATCTTTTGCCTTCCCTTGTGAGTGCTAAATTCTCTAGACAATCTTTCCTCGTTATATGTTCCAGGAATTTTCGATTGTCTTTTTCTTATTGTAAGTATACGTTTCCTTGCTGTTCCTATTTTTTTGAAGACTTACACATTGCTCACAAGCTTTATCCGTAAAATCCATAGCATTCGTTTTTTAGCATTATAGTTAATTTTTTTTCTTCAATCCACTCACAAAAAAAATTGTTTAAGTAAGTTATTCCCTACAGTATTTACATTAGTCGGAATATTGTCCTCATCTTTGTCGCCATATTTGTCACAACGTTTCGGCCGTTGTACGCTCCGGCCTTCTTCAGGTGGTTGGAATTTCGAACTGAACCCTTTATTTCGATCGCTGGGGTAGACTGTTCTAATTCCACGTGCCATGTTTGATAGATGTCAGTTATCAGATGAAAGTTCACCACTGCCTTAATCAGGAATTGAACTCACCTTCTTTGGGTCTGTCACTGGATCCAACCAACGCCTTTATCCACTGTGCCATGTGTCCTTGAGGACATCTGGGTATGAACTTCTGAGTATTATAAACCTAATGTTTTCAGCATCATTTTTACCAGTGCTCATATTGCAATTTTTTGCTGTTATCATTGCATGTCTTTACCAGAGTTCATATTGCAACTTTGTTATCATTGCTTTTCTCTGGCACTCCTTAGTACAACGGCCGAAACGTTGTGACAAATATGGCGACAAAGATGAGGACAATAGTCCGACTAATGTAAATACTGTACATAATACCTCATCTCAGAAATATAGACAAACTCTGAAGTTATTCCCTGTTATTCACTACTTTCTTGCATTGAGTATGTCTACTGACTGTTAAATTTTCTATATACAAATATAGATAACTATACTCGTTTCGAAAAACCCTCGAATTTTTGATTTGCCAATAATCAAATTAATCTCGAGGGAAAAAAAGGTTTTAAAAAAAGAAAGAGCTACAAACATGAAAATTTGTCGAAAAAATCGCACAAATACAGGTTTGAAGTCCAAAGAAAAAACCCCGATACGAGTAAACAACTAACTAACAAAAGAGACCGTAGAGCGTGGTTTATCAAGTGAAAATTTACAAGGATAGGGAGGATACTAACCCTGAAATATACATAGGTGCTACTCAGGATAAATTTAAAAAAAGATACTATAATCACACGAGTAGTTTTAAAAACGAAAAAAGTAAACATAGTACCACGCTATCTACCTACGTATGGAAAACCAAACAAGAAAACAATAAAGACCCCATCCTTAAATGGGAAATATTAAAAAAAATGCCCCAAATATAAAGCAGGCCAAAAATTTTGTAAATTGTGTACAGAGGAGAAATTAGCCATAGCTTTATATGATCAACCTAACCAGGTATTAAACTCCAAAACTGAAATTCTTATCATATGTAGGCATAGAAAATCTTGGTTACTAAATTAGACGAATTTTCCCGGTTATTTGACATTCCACCTTAATGTTCGTATTTTAATATCCCCTCCCCTTCTTTTTGAATAAATCTTTAACCCCCCCCCCCAATCAGGTGGTTTTGTGTTTGCGTTTGTGATTCTTTCTTTGGTCACATTGTATAATTTTGGCTATCGCCTATAAATATGCGTTTCCCTTTGCCTCTTTAGCCAATTTTCCCTGACGATCTGTTTAGGTGAAACTTCAGTAGATGTGTCTGGCTCACTAGGTTTTCTATATCTATCTATCTATCTATCTATATATATATATATATATATATATATATATATATATATATATATATGTTCCCTTAGAGAAGAAGGAATCAGTTCAGAATTATTTTCATCCTTAATCCCATATTCTTCTAACCACTGATAAAAAAAATAATTACCAATTGTGCTACTTCATTTTCAGTATTCATAATACTACTAGTATTACTAATAAATAACTTATTGCATTTGTAACCCACATTCCAAACTAGAATATATTTACAGAAAATAGTTGCCTTTTTCGGGTAGAGAGAGAAACTGAGTTTGCTGATGGAGTAATTTTGAGAAAATTTTAAAGTGACCGCCGAGTCAAGGGAAACTCGGATTAAAAAGCAGATTAACAGATTGATAGGCTTAATCAAATCTGTGAAATGTTAGGTAGTCTCATATACGTATTAAGATAAATGTTTAGCAGAAACGGTAAAGCTTAAAATAATTTGCAATTTTTTCTCCCTTTTGAATTAAGAATGAAACAAAGTTTAAAGCCGAAAAAGAAATACCTGACAAAAACGAAATACCCGATAAAAAAAGAAATACCTGACAAAAACGAAATACCCGATAAAAAAAGAGATATTTGATAAAAAAAAGAAATATTTGATAAAAAAGAAATATTTCATAAAAATATTTGATAAAAAAAAGAAATATTTGATAAAAAAGAAATACCCAATAAAAAAGAAATACCCGAAAAAAAAAGAAATACCCGATAAAAAAAAGTCAGACGAATAAATAGTCGAATCGGTTTTGGAATGCTTTTAGTGATGATCGTCTGCAAGATCATTGAAATAGTTTCTGAATGAAAACGTCGTAAATTAATGGTTGTAATTGTTAGTTACCGTAAATAAAAAGGGTATATTGGTGTTTCTGATAACGTTCGGCTCGATTCATTTAACTCTCGCTTCCAAAGCGAATCGGGAAGGAATGTGTGAAAAAATATCAAAACTGTGTCACTCTTTTATGCGAAGTTTTGTTCTTTGAAGTGAAAGTTTCGTTTTATGGTCTTTTCGGTTTTAAGTGTCCCTGTTCGAGAGTCCAATTAAAAAGGCGGAAATCAGCGTAAAATTAGTTTTTCTTTTGCTATGACTAAAAAACGAAAAAAAGATGGTCGCTTTTCCGACTGGTTCGACAAGGGATTTGGGGGGGAAAGAATGTTTGTTTATATGAGCATACATTTCACACACACACACACACACTCACTCTTTCTCACTTACACATACATATTCACACCCAGTAGCACACTCTTTCTCCCCACCCACCCCTCTCTCTCTATCTATCTATCTATCTATCTATCTATATATATATATATATATATATATAAATGTATATATATATATATATATATATATATATATATATATGTGTGTGTGTGTGTGTGTGTGTGTGTGTGTGTCAGTGCGGTCACAGATTTATGTTCTGTGTATTTATGTATGCATGCATCTATCTATTTATCTTTCTATATATATATCGCTGTGTGTGTATGTGTGTAGTAGGAATCCATTCATTTTTCCACGCAGCTATAGGTCTAGCCATGGTTGCTAACCAATCTAGGAAAAGGAAAAGCCTGAATTTCGACTTGAAATTTATTTGGAGATTTCGCTTCACACCGTGTCTCCTATCTCTGTTAGCGGTCCTTTCAAAATGTGTGACTGGTTCAAGTTTTCACCACTATAATCAAATCATATGTGTCGCTTGGTGGTTGAGTTCTAAAAAAATCAACACTTAGGCTTCCTTCCATACATCGAAAAAGACTGGAGAGTCCACTATACTATACACTTCTATACCATACTATACTATTCTATACTATCCTCTGATATACTATACACTACTATACTATACTCTACTCTATTATACTATACGCTACAATACTGTACTATACTCTACTATACTATCCTCTGATATACTATGCACTACTACACTCTACTCTACTATACTATACACTACTATACCATAATATACTATACTATACTATCCTCTGATATACTATATATTACTATAATATACTCTACTATACTATACTATATACTACTATACCATACTATAGTATACTATCCTCGGATATGCTATACACTATTATACTATACCCTACTATACTATACACTACTATATACTATATTATCCTCTGATATACTATACACTACTATACTATACACAGCAATATTTACTATACTCTACTATACTATATTCTATTATACTATACTCTATTATAGTATAATCAGATATTCGATGCACTACTATACTATACCCTGATATACTATGCTATATTTTACTCTACTCTACTGTACTATGCTATATTCTATACTATGCTACATTATACTATATCTAATATACTCTACTATATATATATATATATATATATATATATATATATATATATATATATATATATATATATATATCTGTGTGTGTGTGTGTGTTATTAAGGACCGACTGGCAAGGTATTGCGATTAAAGCTGTTATTCATTTTTTTTTTTTTTCAAGTGCCTTCTTTTATGGAAATAAAATGCGTCAAAATTGGCGAAATGTTTTATTTTTTTTATCCAAACGCTCTCGGCTAATCTATTAACCATTATCAAGGTTTTTTTAAAAGTTTTTAACAGAATATGTAGATTTGTATATACGTGAATCTAAAATGATGGAAATGATTTTTATTTCAATTTTACAAACAGTCAAATACATAGTTGACATTATTGTGTGTTGGCTTTTTCCTTTTTTATTATTGATACTTTCATTATTTTTCGTCGTCTTTTGCATGTGGATGTGACTATTATGATTGTATTATCCACAAGTTTGTTGCGGACGGATCTTGCTTGGTTTCCGTATGTGTTTAAATGGGTCTTAATTGAGTTCAATTGCAGCTCTGTGAATATGTTCCGTGGTGCGTTGTTTCACGCAGAAGTTGGGGGTCGGATATGGGGCCAGGAGCCAACAAGGCACAATTCAATTAATTATAATATATATATATATATATATATATATATATATATATATATATATAGAGAGAGAGAGAGAGAGTTTGATAATATTAGTGGTCAATATATATATGTATATATATATATATATCTATATATATAGAGAGAGAGAGAAAGAGAGAGATAGAGACAGGGGGAGAGAGATTGATATTATTAGGGGTCAATATATATATATATATATATATATATATATATATATAGAGAGAGAGAGAGATAGAGACAGGGAGAGAGAGATTGATATTAGGGGTCAATATATATATATATATATATATATATATAGAGAGAGAGAGAGAGAGAGTTTGATAATATTAGTGGTCAATATATATATATATATATATATATAGAGAGAGAGAGAGAGATAGAGCGGGGGAGAGAGAGAGAGATAGAGCGAGGGAGGGAGAGAGAGGGAGAGTTTGATAATGTTGATAGTCAATATATATATTTCCAAGAGGATACAATCCAGGTAGAGGTCAGTGTACAAGGCAGAGCAAGAATATTATATAAAAGGTTCAAACACTAATATTCCATGGTTATAATTCATTACATTGGAATCGTAGTAACGATCCAATTCATCAGACCCACAAATTCAAAAATAAAACTCTTGAATTTGTCGGTCTGATGAATTGTATAGTGATTACGATTCCAATGTAATAAATTATAGCCATGGAATATTAGTGTTTGTGCCTTATATATATATATATATATATATATATATATATATATATATATATATATATATATATATATATATATGTAGGCCGTGTGTCTGAAAGAAAACGAGAGAGAATGCGATTGATAGAGCGAGAGAGAAGGCTATATTTTTGAGAAAATTCTTCAAGAGATGAGATCAAGCGTAAATTGTTTATTTATAAAAGTGAGTTCTTTTAGTGGCAAGAGGAGTTAAGGAACTGAAAACGAAAGGTGGCAAGAAAAAAATGAATTAAATAAAAAATGAGCAGCCATATTTGGCGGATATTTTTTTTTCAGTCACGCGACACACAGGATTTATCGATTTCTTCCAAGTTCATCGGGGAAGAAAAGTCCGTCAAAATGGTTATTGATTATTGGATTTTTGATCAGTACACAACAGCACGCGCAGAATCACAAAAGCAGACGCATAATCAAACATAACCCACCCACACACACACACACACACACACATATATATATATATATATATATATGAAGAAATATAGTCCTAAGGTGTGCTATATTTTTGGGATAAAGTGCTCAAATTCAGAGATAGTGTGTGTAAATATAAAAGTGAACATTGAAGTCAACAGTCTGTTTCATGCTAGACGCAGTCGTCAGGCCACCTGATATATATAATGTCATTTTCACATCGCTGTAAGGTTGCCTCTCCCTGTCTTTTCTATAAATGTTTTCATGGTAATTGTTTGGATGGGGTCTTCGTTATGGCACCTAGACATTTAGAATTTAAGCTCAGTACTAGACTGTCGTCGTGATCTCATCTATTTACAGCAGAGTTAGCTAGATGTAGCCGTAAGTTCTATGCTAACAGTTTCTTTTCCCGTACCACTCGCTTGTGCAACGCCCTTCCGGCTCTATCCATTCCAGACACATTTAATCTTAAAAAATTTAAATTCAATGTCAGTCGTTATATACTGTCCACATGAGCAGATTGTAAATTACTAGCGAGTGAACAATTTAATCAGATTTAAAAGCAAAATACAGCCGATTTTTTGACAAAAAAAAGTGGTTATAAGATTTGTGGGCTTTGCTTAAATCAACCAATCAAATAAGACATTACGCTAAATTTAAACAAAGGGAAGAAGCAAAAAATTAAGAAATAATTTACCATAAATCGGTCAGGATTCGTAGGTTTGAAATAAATGACAAGCAACAGACGCCATACATGAGCGGAAATAGATGGATAAATGTTGTACATCGACTGAGTAAAATGCTCGACGGCTAGATCGAGAAAAACTTAAAAAAAGTTAAATCCTATGATAGGATGGCTCAAGTCGTAACATTTTAAATATATAATATATATATATATATATATATATATATATATATATATATTTTTTTTCTTTATATATATATGTATAGTTTTAAGTTTTGTGCTATACATATGGGATAAAGTGCTCAATATCAGAGATAGAGCGTATGTAAATATAAAAGTGAACATTGAAGTCAACACTCATAGGCCAGAAACTATTTCATGTCTGACGATAGCGTCTAGCATGAAACAGTAAGTCGCCTCTGAGTGTTGATTTCAATGTTCATTTGATATATATATATATATATATATATATATATATATATATATATATATATATATATATATATATACATATGCTCAGTATTTAGTTGAAAGTGCTCAATATCAGTGATAGGGCTAAAATATTCAGTTATATGGATATAAGTTTGTGATCCTGGGTTTCACGCTTTTGTGATCATCAGACAAAAAAAAGCTTGTCTGATCATCACAAAAGCGTGAAAACACAGGATCACAAACTAATATCCATACAAATATATATATATATATATATATATATATATATATATATATATATATATTATAATAAAAAAGAAAGAACAGTAAGATATAAAAGAACAAGAAGTAAGAACAGTAAGATATAAAATCCGGTGTTCTTACTGATTTTTATTTTTACAAAATAATGCTCAATGTAAATTTACAGAGCATTAATATTAATCAGTTCATTTTGAAACCATTTTGAAAAAAAAACATATTTTAAATCAGCGGAGGGTTGTTTGGGGAAGGTCTCTGTATTCAGTTCTTCAAAAAAATGAGGCTGGTTCTTTCCAAATCCTTCTGGCTATTTTCTTCCCAAATCACACACACACACACACACACACACACATATATATATATAGTAACTCTCCATTTTAAAATACTTATAATTTATTTATTAACTATAATTTTTACAAGAAATGGATATGATAGGAAAGCGTTTTATTTAAAATTAAATTGCGATAAGTGAGAGACGATGCTGTGAATGTCTTGCTTTTATATGGTGACAATTAAAAGATACGTCATCCTAGTCACAAAGGTCATTCATACGAACATCTTTGCTATATTGCGAGATGTATAAATGTCCGTGTTCAGATCATGAAAGCTCATATCCGCTCGTAAATCTATAATTTCTAATTTTATTTTTCTAACCGAAATGACAACAATCTTATTTCTAAGGAATTACAGTAGAATCCATGACAACCGGACTAAGAAGGCCTTCCGGGTATGAGGAATTGGTTACAAAGTCCAGGTATGAGAGGTTATATTTAGATTAAAATAAAAGAACTGAAATCAGGTTTAACATTTATTTTCAATGTTTTATAGTAAACAAAATAAGCTAATTGTGAGTGAAATATAACGGAATTGATTTTAAGGAAAAAGAAATAAATTATGTAATATTAATGAAAATTCATTAAATTAAGTATGCCACGTATGCAAAACAAATAATGTAACGAGGATTTTTTTAATCGCTGTTGCATGATGATTCTTTCTCTTCTAATGTCATTCTCAACTTTTTCCGCATTTCGTTTTGCTTTTCTTGAATTTTTTTAAACGGAAGACACTTTTTAACTCTACATGCGTTATTGCAATCGTCATAGCTGAATGCTGGCTTTCTTTCCATAAAATTGACAATCTTTTCAATAGCTTTTTCAATTCCAGTCCAATTTCATCTCAGCCATGCATCTCGTCGCTATCTTGTTGCAGATGTGTCTCGTTGTCATCCTTTTCTCTTATTCCCATCATCTTTTACACCAATACAAGCCATTAGGGTGAAATAAGCATAAGCAATTATCCAAAGTAAATTTCCTGAAAAACAGAAATTTCAAATCAGTTACATATCACCCAAATAGTTCAAATATACACATCAAAATTATGTCCGGATATGTGGGATTCCAGATATGAGACATTCCGGAAATGAGGGATTTTACTGTAATAGATTTCTTATTTTTAAACCTTATGATTTAGTGGAAACAGTAAAAATATAACGTTTGGAGTTATAATAAATAATGTTGTATGTAGATAATGTAGATAAAACCAGTGTTAAAATCGATATTTCTCAATCAATATTTTAAACCGTCTTGAAAAATATATTTGCATATCGAGTTCTACAAGTTCACAAGTTCACTGTTTTTTTTTTTTAAATCAAATTTAATGTTGAGGGTATTTCTGTTTTACATCTATGGCAAAGAAAACACATAAAATATCTGATAGCTTTAAGCATCATCTATAATGCAAAACGTTGACCTCTGACAGCAATTTGTCGGTCCGTATCCAACACTGACCAGTAGAGTACTATTCAAAATACTTTCTTTGACTCTGGTCTCCCAGCCAAGAGCTGTTTGCAAAGTTCATTCACTCTTTAGTGGAAATCTATAACATTTGTCCTGAAGCCACATACAGTATGAGTTGACCGTCTATCAGGAAAAACGATTTGTTCTCTGCTGTAAAGATTTTTAAAGACAATAAATAAGAAATAATGAAGATGGCTGTCTGCGGGCTTGAGAGACATTTTTTTTAGGTGCAATAAAACTTGATCATAAATTCAACGGTTTACAATATGCAGGCAATAACTTCGTTTCTACGCCATCATTCAGAGAAAAAAAGACGTTTTTCGATATACATATTTATATGAAGTTTCAGACCTTATCTTTAAAATATGCTTAATTCACTTGCTTGCCTAGCAAGAAGTGGGAAGTAATTTCTATTTTTAAAAGTAGTTCCGGCAATCGACAAAACTTCATTATTATTATAAAAAATACACCTTTAAGTGCCGAATCCAGGTGCGTCTTCAGTGTTGTTGCTCCCATGTCACTAGAAGTTTCGGGTCTAAATAAACAACAGACTTCTTCGATGGGCGACCCGACCGAATAAGATCAGTATTCGGCCCGCACTCAGAATAAAATTTGCTACTAGCATTAGGACGTGCATTATATAAGTTCCCCCAGAAAATGGCAACTAATCAAGACTTCACTTGGACTATTTGATGTTATGGATCAGGTATCCTTGGCTGTACTGATCTTCCTACATGTGGCCAAGACAGGGTGTTTTTTGGAAGAAGAGAAGAAAACAAAAATAATATATATATATATATATATATATATATATATATATTAGTGGTAAATATACACATACATATACATATGCAATCATATATCTAAAATGTATAAATATATATACACATACATATATATCTGTATAAAAAATAATTCCAAGAGGATAGAATCCAGGTAGAACTAAATGTCCAGGACAGAGTAAGGATATAATAAAAGGATTAAACACTTAAGCCTTTTTATTATATATATATATATATATATATATATATATATATATATATATATATATATATATATATATATTAGTTCGTCTTACGACTTAATTTTGTTCTCTTTTCCCTTTAACTTCATACCGTAAAGACACAGGGCAATATTTAGCAAGTTAATATCCCAAGGTGTGGGTTTTCATTGGGTCAGATTCATTACGCCAACCTAACAAACAGGCTTTAATACAAAAACACAAAGGTTTGTCATTCATTCTGATCTGATAACGCGAAATTAGCACACAATATATATGTAAGAAGCTGAACAAGCATATACTCCTTTTAGTTTTTACTTATTTTCAAATTGGATCTAAGACACGATACATCTTACGAAATAATGTAACAAATTGTATCTGCCCATAAGGAAATTGTCGAGCTTCGTGTCATGACTCATATTTTTTTCAGGTGGGTTTGAATTTAGCGTAGATCACATTTGATTGGTTAATCACAGAAAGGCCACGAGCCTATTTCTTTAAAAAAAGTATTATGCTTTTAAAATTATATAAATATTTTGCTCGCCATTGGTTTGACATCGTCCGAGGAGACACATTTGTGGTGTTGAAACAGGATTGGAATCGTGTAGCGATTTTTAACATGTTTTGGGTTGAATATCTTAAAATAAATAATATTTAAGCCCATTCTTTATGGAGTACCCTTTTAAATTAAATGCTAGGTATACTATAATTATACCTCATTTGTTCTCATTTTAAATATATATATATATATATATATATATATATATATATATATATATATATATTCAGATGTATGGGTACATACCCATAAAATTGAATATGTGAGCTCTATCACTGATACTGAGCACTTTCCATTTAAGTAATATATATATATATATATATATATATATATATATATATATATATATATATAAATTTGTTATATATTTAAATGTATTTGTATATGAGTCTATTAGAATCTTTTCCAACAAATCCAAGGGCTCCAAATATAAGAGGGATTGTTGATGTTCTCATGTGCCACATGATTTCGATTCCAGGTCCTTGTATTTTTTGAAGATCTTTAATAATAATAATTCTGTGATAAATACTCAGAAACAATTTACCATCTTCTGTCAGGTTACACGGTACTGGCAACCACTGAATATAAAACCCGGCATGACAAAGTGGGCCAATATCTGCACAGGAAAATCTGCAAATTCTACGCAAAGGAAACTGAAAGAAATTGGTATGAAAACCACCCAGCCCTGTTTACGGAGATAAGACCTGTAACAATTTTATGTGACTACACAAGACACATATAGAGAACAATTAAAGCTAATCGCCCAGACATCGTTATTAGAGACCACACAAAAATGCCTCTTTATTGATACGGCTATGCCTGCAGACTGCAATGTATTTTTGAAGATCTTCAAAAAATACAGGGATATCGAAATCTCAAACATGTGGCACATGAGAACATCAACAATCTCTCTTATAGTTGGAGCCCTCGGATTCATTGGAAATATGCTAATAGACTCATTAAAGGGGTTTCTAGTAGCCCGCGACTTAAAGAAATAAAAAAAAATGTTATCACCCGTACAGTCCTTGCCTTACAAAGGGCATTATCTATGTAAAATAGGTTATTAATTGCTCAGTGGAAAATATCATAATGCCATTTCTGACCTTAGGTCGCTGACTGGGACCCGGAAATAAATGAGTACACACCAGAAATTAAAGGAAATAAAATAGGATAATAATAATAATCATAATAATAATGATGATGTCAGTATTCGTGAAAAATTGATGGTCTTCCTGTTTGAAATATCTGATAAATCATAAGTTTAATGAGTTAATGTTTGAATGTGGTCCTTGGGTGTTTCTCGACTACAAATATCCCCCCATAGCACAATTAGATGATAATTATGAACGCAGGTAATTATATAGTGAATTAAGGGGGTACAAATGAAAAGATACGAAATATCATTCTTTCCATTTTTTAAAAGAAATCACCACAAGAATGTAATAAAGCCACTGAGACGCAAGAAGTTACTGAGTAAGAGAATATGAGATAAACAGCTCATAAGCAGAGAACACAATAAAAGAACCAGAATTAAGAAGACAGGAAATAATGATTGACATTGCAATTTTTTGAAGATCAAAGTTGACAAGGTTGACAAGGGAGAAAGAAGAGTGTTCCACAAACAAGAAGTGCGACAGAAGAAACTCTTAGCATAAAACTTGAGGTTACATCTAGCGTGATAGATAGATAGATAGATAGATAGATAGATAGATAGATAGATAGATGTGAACAGAATGAGGTAGTTAGATAGATGGGAACAGAATGAGATAAATAGATGTGAGCAGAACGAGATAGATAGATTTGAGCAGAATGCGATATATATATATATATATATATATATATATATATATATATATATATATATAGATAGATAGATAGATAGATAGATAGATAGATCGATGTGAACAAAATGAGATACCTGGATGTGAGCAGAATGAGATAGATAGATAGATAGATAGATAGATAGATAGATAGATAGATAGATAGATAGATAGATAGAGATCTGAACAGAAAGAGGTAGATAGATAGATATGAACAGACTGAGATAGATAGATAGATAGATAGATAGATGTGAACAAAATGAGATACAAAGATGTGAGCAAATTGAGATATATAGATAGATATATAAATAGATGACAGATTGAGATAGATTTGAGAAGAATGAGATAGATAGATAGATAGATAGATAGATAGATAGATAGATAGATAGATAGATAGATAGATAGATCGAAACAGAACGAGGTAGATAGGTAGATAAATAGATCTGAACAGAATGAAGTAGATAGATAGATGTGAACAAAATGAGATACATAGATGTGTGCCGACTGAGATAGATGGATATATAGATAGATGACAGACTGTGATACATAGCTAGGTAGCTAGCTAGGTAGATAGATTGATTTTAGCAGAATGAGATAGATAGATAGATGTGAGCAAAAGGAAATAGATAGTCCCCGACTGAAATTGATGAGACGGAAGTATGCTTTACGGAAATGAAATTCTTGTCCCAAAACAGTAAATGGTTTCGCCTCACTTATCAAATATCGTCCAAGACATCCTGTCTCAAAGATAACAGATTCCCTTCCTTACTGTGAGGTCTGCCTCAAACAACGACAACAAACAAAAGTCTCCCATCTTCATATACAATCGCCTATCATCAAGAAGCAGAAGACGCAATTCATTTTGCCTTGTTTGTATTTTTAGCAAACCGTTTTCCCGCTGTTCTCTTCATGTTTATCGATGTTTCTTTTACTTTCGTTCAACTTTGAAATATTCTTTACTTTTTAGCGTTCATCTACAAAACGTTCTTTTTTTCTTTTCTTTTGTCACTGAACACTGATTGACTTAAACTCTTGACCTGGTGTTGATTTTGGCCTACTTTCATTTGATCGACATTTTACAAAATCAACCTTTTTTGTTCAATTTGTAACCGACATAATGGCGGCTATAAACGTACAACGAAATATCGAAGCGAGTTCATATTCTGACCTACTTTATTACGTTCACTGTCACACTGGCGCTTGTGGAAAACGTATAAATCGTAGGAAATTAAAAAAAAACAGAAGACAGAAAATATATCATTGAAAATAAAGAAAACAGAATCAGCCTACTACAATATATCCAAAACCTTTAGGAGAAGATAGTTATAATCACTTTCCCAGATCAGCAAAAGTTACTAAATAAATGATCAGAACTTATTTCCAAGTGCAGACACAGAAACAATTGTTTACTACGTTACTTAAAAATCGGAAACTAAAAACGAATACTTTGTAAAATATCACCTAGAAGAATTGCAAATATACTCACTTTATAATCGATAAAGTATTTGAAATGTAACCGTTGCTGTTTGCCCAATAAACGTTAGGATAACATAATAGACCTTGCTATTCATAATGCGCCATTGGTTAGCATATATAAATAGATGAGCAACCGCTCGTTGTTGACCTCAGTTTCAACACACACACACACACACACACACACACACACATATATATATATATATATATATATATATATATATATATATATATATATATATATATATACGACTGAGCATGATTGAACTCACTCCTTTGATAATGTATAAACAGATAAGATCAGCAGCCAGCCTAACGGAAGGTCAATTCTGAATTCAGACCTGAGGAGGGGTGTTTGGCGATTTCGTAACATACTATCTACCATTATTCTCTTATTACTTCTAACAAAAACTGCGGCTGTTTCGACGCAAGCCTTCATCACTATTATCAATTCCTCTGTGGGGCGAGTCAAACGGTTCTGTTCTAATCTCAATTGTTGAGGCTTCCTGCCTCAACAGGAAAATCCATGGTCGTACAGGAAGCCTAGAATGTGAATATTCCTCTATTAATATTTTAGCCTTATGGAATTAAGTTGCGTGTAATGATATTAGCTTACATTTTGTGCGCAGATAACTCAGTTTCGTAAATAAAACTCGAGAGGTATTTTGGAACTGATTCTGGAAAATGATTGTGCCTTTTTATTCCATAAAATATAGTATTTTGAAACTCATTATGGGAAGATATTCTGGTGTTAAATGTTACAAAATTTGAACCCAACAAACCTGTAAAGATTAGCCAGAACTCCACGGAACGATCATTTTCGTAAATATTACCGTAGAAAAGAATGGGCTGAGTGGTTAGAACGTTCACATTCTGTCCAAGCGACCCGGGTTCGAATCTCACCATGGTCGATTTGTCAGGAAGGAGACTTCCTGACGTTATCTGTCGGGAGGGGAACGACCCCAGCGTGCGGTACGTTTGGAAATTGCCTGAAAACTATATTCACGGAGACCTTGTGAGTGAAATTGGGTAGATGATACCCGCGGGGGTCGTCGATTGCTGTGCTACCTCGAAGTCACAAGTCATCGTGGCCGAGGGTTTGAGTGTGCTGGCCTTGTTCAAACTGTTGATCACACGAGATAACACGCTATTTCCCAGAAACTATGACAAAGGTCTGCTCAGCATAGTTGTAGTATAAACTAGATGGGCTCTATGGGTGTTGAACAAACAGAAAATGTGACTGAGCAAGCGTCTGCAACAGGGATTGGCTAGCCGCCCTAGTAGACGAGTATCCTTGAATAGATCAGTCGTGTTGAATACGAGTGGCTAGCTATACATACCGTAGAAAATGAAAGGATCTAATTCATTTCCATTGTTAAATAACTTTGCGTATTGTTTTGTCGTGGTTAGGTCACATGCGGGCGGAGTGATAAGAATAAATGTCTCTTAAAGATTTTGCAAAGTAATGTTTCAAGAAAACTCTCCTTTAATTCAATGGTTAAATCAATTAAAAAATTCATTTCAGTTTTAATTTGCAGTCACTTTATTACATTTAATGAACGTTTCACGTACCTAATTGATTAATAAAGTGAAAAAAATCAATTTCCTCAAGTTAACATGGAGACACTCGTGCAGATTCAGTTGTGCGCCGAAGATCATTAAAACGTCGACTTGTGCAGGTTTTTTTTTTTCCTTCGCTAATTTTTCGCCATATTTGTTGCTAATACTGATACTGAAGCTCACAGGCGTGTGTGTGTAACGTGCCTTGCATAAAAGGGAACTTATTTGCGCCCCCCACTAGCTGTGTGTATCGTAATTAAATCAAGTCAGTTATTGTGGTCATTAAAATAATTATTTTAACGATATTGAAAAAGTTTAGAAATCTTTTTTTCCTTCATAAAATTAGGAAAAAAGAATTGGGGAAAAAAAAAAGAAGCGAAAACTTTTCAAAATCTTCCACGTGGATTCTTTTAACTCCCCCCTTTTAAAAATCTCACCCCTCTCTCTGTATCACTAAATTTTCTCAGTTTTTCCTCTCTTACTGTCAGTTCTGTTAATTATTATTCTCCCCCTCCTTCTCCACTCTTATATATTAACCGTTGTTATGTAATCACCATAGTATAATTTTGACACAAGTTCACAGCTAAGGAGGATTGAAAACTTGACACATTCGGAAGAATCAATCAGAATAACTCGTTAACCATTACTTCACAGCAAAGCGCGTTTTTATTTTACTAAACTTAAAATAGTTTTGGCACAAAGCAATAAGTATGCAATGGATAGCGGCTCTGATTGAGAGCCGAGTTCGAATTCCAGTCGGATCCATTACATTCACTTCCGTGCTAATACCCTTAGGAAACGCATGAACTCTTTTCTATGGGTAACTAGCAGGACTGACTGGGCTCTATAATCTTGGGTTTGGGCTCCGTCTATAATAAAACAATAAATATGTGGTTTCCAATGGACTCGACTGGAATTCGAACTCGGCTCTCCGATTTCTTAAACCGAGCCCCTATTCATTACTCCCCCGTATAAATAGTGCAAATAATTCATGGTTTCCGTTTTTGTCTTCTTCATCTGTGTATCCACAACACATGCCAATACGAGTTCTGGCTGTCACTATTAAAAGTAGCGATCACTTTTAAACCCACTATAATTATCTTCTCGCCATCATGTCTACAGCCGTCAAAGATAACATTTCGTCTGCCTATGTCATCGAGGATGCGATCTTTTCAATCGATGATGGTCAGGAAAATGATACAAAGTTGACGAAAATGCTTTCTATACTTGCATTAAATGTTCGCCTTGTCTCCTTTTCGTCTTCCTCTTAAAAGGTATCGGAATGCAGCGGTCATTAGCGTCATCGACGGTGTCGAGGCGTCAAACTTGACTAATGTCCTAAATGCAGTGTATAACGACTTAACTGTAACTTACCGCTTGTGGACATCGCTATTATTATCGTTAGCGACAATTTCGGACATTACAGTATTTCTGGATATATTCACAAAGATTTTCCGATTTTCTTAAAGTCGTAAATATCGGAGACCATGAAATATGACGTCTGTATCCCTCTCGTTATCAAGATCATTCTATTCCCTCGCCTCTCTCTCTCTCTCTCTCAACTATCTTTAGATATGTAAATATATATTTCAGAATTCATATATATATATATATATATATATATATATATATATATACCCAAATATAGGATTGGTGTACACGGAATAAATTCAATAACCAAAAAATACTATTCTTAAGAGTGCTCAATACAGAGTATTGATATATATAATATATATATAATTATTTATTCGGAAATTATATTTTAGTCTAACCTTAACATTAAAGCATGAAATAATTATTATAACGTAAGCTCGTTGTCAAGTTTTTTGAATTCTCATCTACTTGTATTTTGATTGGTCATTCCAGCTTATGTAACAGCGTTTCCCTTAGCGAGGGGTGTTTGATTGATTTGAACTTTTTAAAACTCTTTATTCTACATTCAAAATCATCACTTGATAAGATACCAGTGTTGAAACAAAATGTTTGTTGGGATTTTATAAACATATTTATGTTATAATTTTGGAATAAATAATTATATATATATATATATATATATATATATATATATATATATATATATATATATATATTAATAGTAATACTGGTTGGGAAAAAAAAACTCGGATGGCATAACTTGTAGATATGTCAAAACAATTCAGTGCCTGAGAAAAATTGGAGGGGGGAAGAAAGAACTAAAAACATTTGAACAGGGCAAAGCAAATCGTTCAGTGCCTTAAATCTCTCCTCCAAAGAAAAAAAATAAGCGAGTAGAAAGACTAAAACGTAAATCATTATATATATATATATATATATATATATATATATAATGATAATATTAGTGGTCTATATATATATATATATATATATATATAATGATAATATTAGTGGTCTATATATATATATATATATATATATATATATATATATATATATATATATATATAAATTTCTAAGACGATAGTATCCAGGTAGAACTCAACGTCCAGGACAGAGTAAGAATATAATATAAAAGGCTCAAACACTAATATTCCATGGTTATATTTTATTACATTGCAATCGTAATCACGATCCAATTCATCAGCCCTACAAATTGAAATATTATTTTTGAACCTTTTACATTATATATATATATATATATATATATATATATATATATATATATATATGTATGTATTGAAGACAATATATGTATAATTGTGTATTTGGAAAGCAATCCCTCTTTTCTAGAAGTTTCATTGAAAGCGACGGACAAGGTACTGCAGTTAAGTTTTTCATTTAACTTTTCTTTTGTTCTTATAATTTTCGACTTCTCTGGACATAAATTATGTAGAAATTGTGCAAATCTTTTGTATGAACGAGTACTTTCGGCTATTCTTTTAGCCAATTTTTAACCCGTTTTTACATACTTTAAACTTTTTGAAAAAGTGTGCATCTGAGTTGGTGAACTGAAAATTGACATAGAAATTCTCAAAAATAATCCTAACGATAAGAAATGTAAGTCTTTCTGCAAAACGTTTATTAGCTTATTCCGACTAAAACGTAATATGTCGTTGAAAACGCAACGTTTTTTACAATGACGTCATGCGATGGTCATATTCGACATCGAAATGGCGACCATCATGTACAGATTGACGAATAGATAAATATAATTGATTTGTTACTGAATCATCATTTTTATTAACCCAGCTACCGGCATTAGTTTGTCTGCACCAAATTGAATCCTTCGGCATAAATTGTCAATCGTTTATTGTTATCAGTTAAGTACGCATTTTGTTATTAGCCGACAGAAAGCTGCAAGTTTTAAAACTGAGCACAGAGAAATGATTAAAAGGGTAGAAATTAATCAAAAATGAAAATGAATGGCTCTCATTGGTATCATGATATGTTTAGGGTTAGATGACCGAGGAGAGGAGACATAATAATGGCACCAGGCAATTAACTGAAGTGCTGTTTGGCGAATACACGAAAAGGTCCCTTGTGAAATGAGGCTTTGGCATCGTTCAATTAGATGGCCAAATTGCATGCGGTGGAAATGTGTTTGCACACTTATACTTAAGATTAACACAATAGTAAATGGAATAAACTAATCTTAAGAAGATTGTGCTGCGTCAGAGTTTTTAAAAATAAGTGAAAACATTCTAGCACACAGAAGACTCAAAATAGATTATACTATATATATATAGATTACTATATATATATATATATATATATATATATATATATATATATATATATATATATATATATATATATATATATATATATATATATATATATAATTATAATTATAATTATGCTCTACTTTTGTATCGAGCACTATTTTTTAAAATAATAATGAAAAAATACTAAAGAACTTTGGATTATTTACCTAAGAAGTTCTTTCCTATTTTCTATTTTCACACACACACACACACACACACACACATATATATATATATATATATATATATATAGATAGATAGATAGATAGATACATAGATAGATAGATAGATTATACTATATATTATTGGTATAAGCAAATTTTGAAATATATATGAAGAAACTCAAAATAATATTAAATAGAGTATATATATATATATATATATATATATATATATATATATATATATATATATATATATATATATATATATAGGAATCTAAAGAGAACGAAATAATATATAAATTCTAACGTTCACAGCATTACTTTCAAAAGAGGGCTCAATACCGATAGTAGAGTAATAATTATTTATTATTATTTTTTCATATAGAGAAAAGCAAATTACTCACTACAAAGATGTAGCTTCTGGTGCATTTAGTTGCACCTCGACTGGTGAAAACCAAAATGGTTATGAAGAATTTTGTTTGTCGGCAGGCCGTACGTGGAATATAAATTCTTTTTTTCTATTTGTTTAAAAAAAAAATGGTAAATTTTAAGTGGGGGCGTATAAGGATAAAGGAAAAAGAGCAGCGGCAAAAGAGTGACATAGTGAAACAATAGTGTTTGTTGATATCAGTTTGGTTAAGGATTGTTGAGGGGTTAAGTGATATATATATATATATATATATATATATATATATATATATATATATATATATATATATATATATATATATGAGTTTATGACCTATGTTTCACGCTTTTATGACCAACAAACTTAGAGTGTCACCCCGAACAACCACGGAAGGAAATTCGCCCTCTCACCACCAAACAGTCAAAAAAGCATAAATAGACCCAATTAAAAAAAAAAATGAAACGGTTTGTTTTATGATCACAAATTCGTGAAACCCAGGGTCACAATCTCATATCCATACAACTGAATATTGGTTCTGTTACTGATATTTCTACAAAGTACTGCACATAAAAAAATAATACACACACACACACACACACACACACACACACACACATATATATATATATATATATATATATATATATATATGTGATGGACTCTCCCATCATTTTCTACGTATAAGTATCTTTCGGTTCAGTTTCATGTTTATGTTTCGTATGAGACAACAATCCTGCCCGGGATTTGGAAACAAATCCACACGAATGGCATGCTGAAAGGTTGATCGTCATACGGGCTGATGTATTAGCCCGAAATTTAGTGTTAATTCTTAATTCTCTCAGATGGTTGAGATGATTCTTTTCAAAATTACTTATACCTTGGTAGCAGGTGTTTCTACAGTTTCCTCGGTTTTCACCAGCAAGTCCGAACTCCTCTATAGAGATGTTTACAACAATTAAATTGTATTCAAGTTTATCTTGAAGGTAATATATATATATATATATATATATATATATATATATATATATATATATATCCTTACATTCATTGATTACAGAAAGTTTTCTTATTATCTTTATTCATATATATATATATATATATATATACTGAGATAGAGAGAGTTGAGAGATTTAGGGAGGAAGGGAATGAGAGAAATAGGTATATAGACAGAGTAATAGAGAGAGACAGAGACGAATATATATATATATATATATATATATATACGTCTCTATCTTTGTGTCGATCTCTCTGTATACTTATTTTTCTCTTTCCTCCCTCCCTCCCTCCCCCTCTCTATATATATATATATATAATTAAGTAATTTTGTATATATATAAATAATATCATATATATATATATATATATATATATATATATATATATATATATATAAAGACAATAAGAAAATTTCCGTAATTGATGAATGTAAGGATTTTAGAGTGTGATTCACCCTGTACAAATCTGGGGATCCTCGAGGTCAAGGGTTACGTTATGGCTCAGTTTGTATGGATGAGAGGGGAAGATAACGGCTGACTCTAGTCTTGAACAGGTTAAGATTGTAGTGATCGGGGAAATATCCTCTTGGGAGTCGGTTCCACAGAGCAGTGGTTCGTGGGAAGAATCTGTTGGAGTGGAATTTACTTCTCGCTAATGGAATACAGAAGAGATGTTGGTTGTTTCCTACTATATAAATGGCATAGTGGGTCCTAGCCATAAAGTTTAGACCTGACAGAACCAAGGAATATAGTTCGTCCGAGCACTTTCCATTCTAGTAGCAATAGAACAATAGATTTTTATTGCTGAACTATATTTGATCCTTTCTAGTTCCCTAATTAGCTTCTTGATGTTAAGTTGAAATTAATCAAGGAAAGAGCCGTAATTCTTGCTAGTCCAAGTACTTTCGCTCTCTTTCGAGATCATTTTCAGATATGAATTGTGAAGAGAATGTGACTATGATCATTGTGATGATGATTTTTGTAATTATTTTAAAATTTTAAATATATCTGTTGTAGCTACGGCATTTTATTGTAAACAAGCGTTGCTAATATAAAGGAGCAAACCAGAGATGGTAAAAATGCATGGAGTTAAATGCATTTTAAAATATTTGCTATCACACGTCATAAATTTTGTTGAGCTGATTTTGATTAGGAGGATCTCGAGAATTTGAAATTTTTGTTTATTATTTTCGCGGTGTACCATATTAGTATTGTCAAAACAATATTTTCCTGTATTTTGGAGACGAGCAGGAATGTGTCTTTAAATGTTGAGCGATGGAACTTGTATCCATCAAATAGAGTGTAAAACGACTTGATAATGTTGTGGTCGTAAAGCCAACATATGTATTTACATTTTTGTCATAGGTACAATCTTCCAATGGACATTTAAACTGATATACAATGTTGTTTTTTTTCTAAAACACTAGGTAACATCATTAGAGGCAGGTGAAATGTCTGGGACATGTAATGAGAAAAGATGTATTGCAGAATCACAAGGCAAACAGGGGGAAAGAGAGGCAAGGGGAGGCATCTGGCGGTCTTAAGCAAGTGGTTAGCAGAGCAGGGTCTGGGAGAAGTAGCAAAGGGACAAAACTTGAGAGCTACATGGGATAGGAGGTAGTGGAGAACCATGATCGCCTAAGTCCTGAAAGGACACGGTACATAAAAAAAGTTGACGGAGAAGAATTATTGCGTATGATTATGTTGATTGGGAATATATTAGTCCTTATAATGGATTTTAGCTATAATAGAAATGTGTATTAAAATGCTTAAATTATAATTATCAAATATACAATTGTACAAATTAAAGTTACCTCTGATAACTGATTTTTTTTAATAAAAAAACATGGATAAACATATCTTTAACTGATAATTTTTAAATTAATTATGACAGAGAAGTTTCATACGTGATTCAAGTAATTATAACCAAGAGCGTTTCATGCGTATGTACAAAAAAATCACAAATATCAATTTCATAAAATTTTTTATCGTAGAATTTCACCTCTAATAATCATGGATGCGATTGAAACTACTTGGAAAAATAAAAGATTTAAAAACAAAAAGTACGGCGCCTTCCATACTGAATTTAATATCAACATTAAGAAGTCAGATATACTGCCTATATATATTTATATATATATATATATATATATATATATATATATATATATATATATCATCCACGCCTCTGCACAGTCGCATATATATGATTGATGCAGTGAATCGTGTTTGGTGGAATGACAATTTGTAACCAAAGTCATATTTGTCACTTGTTATTATCTGAAACTGACACAAACGATTATTTTATTCTTCATACTTGTTTAATATGAAAATTTCATTCTATTTCTTTTTTGCCTGTCAAATTGTTATTGATTTTTCGAATGCTTCAAAAGTTCGTGATTCTCCCCTTCAACGATGAGGGAAGCGAGAGTGGGTTGCTGGAAGTATTCCAACACTTTGATCGTGTCGACAGGAATAAACACACAAAAAATCCAATGAGCTTGTCAGGAGAGAAGAGGCATTTAAGCATTCAATACAAAAAAAAATATATATATATATATCTTGGTTGAAAACAGGAACAATATTTGCGTATCTCTTTCCGCAGAAATCACTTTCAGCTTGACTTTATAAGATTAGTTTTATATAAGATTAGTTTTATATAAGATTATACGATTTCTAAGATCAAATTGATCTGGCACCAAGCCGCGGTTATATTAAGAATCGAACCTGTTGTCCACGGTCGTCACCTTCCTCTACGCAACAGAGCCAAAGAAATTTATACAATTAGTGGATCTGATTAAACATTTCTTTTTTCCTAATTTAATTTCTAGTTTAACGCATTTATTATCGTTTTTTATCGCCAAAAATCTTTTCAAGACCAGACAGCAATAAATCACGAGCAACATGTGTATTTCCGACATTGTGCTGTTTGCTTCAAACAGAGAATTACAACAAAATAGGAAAACATGGCGTAAAATTAGGTATAAAAATACTAGAAAAATGTTTTATCAAAAGAAATAACCACAAAATTGTGAAGCTGTCATATATGATGCTGCTGTTTACCTCGAAGTCTTTGATAAGATCAATAAAAGAATCAGCAATATCATTAGACTTGATCTGGCAGTTCGGCTTCAGTCAATTAACCCACCTCCCTTAAGATTGCCTTTCTGCGCTTTCTTTTTGAAATAAATACTTTCATGGTATATAGCCTCTGCCAGTATATATCCTCTCCATCAGCAAGCCCTATGTAGTACCTCCTCGTGGCGACACATGGCAACCTAGTATCTTGCGGACTAGGGCAAAACTACAGTAGACGAGGGAGGAGTTTGGCCCCCTAACATGCGTCATGCAGGCCCACCAGTGTGTGGACACGCCCTGGTGCCCATGAACCAAACCCCAGCTATGGGTTAAATACCTCCACTCCCTTATGGAAATCTTCGGGAGAAGGAAAGGCCAAGGATTAAACCCTACACAAACCCGGAGTGGAGCCTCTAAGGCGGATGGATGGCACTTTGTGCTGCCTTCCGGCAACTTCTGCAACCGCGCTGGTACCAAACTGTATTGGTTTATCTTTTCCTTTAGACTCTGATAGCAAGGCCGAGAGGGGGATCTAGACATATGGGCAGCCGTAGTTCTCCCTATATCCCGCACAGGCTCGTAGCTCACTAAGCGCTACTCCATCGTCTCCCAAGATCTTCGCAGATGCGAATTGAGTCACTGTCGGTCACTGGGCGTGTTTCTAAAAATAAATACGCTAAAAATCCACTTTCATTCCTACCGTGCGGCTTAATGGTTAGAATCTCCGACTGACACCAATTCAGTCGGGTTTCGATCCTAGCTAGAAGCAACCGGATGTCTAGCCACACTGATGAAACGGTCTCTGTGGATATATATATATATATATATATATATATATATATATATATATATATTCCATTCCAGTCGAATCCATTACATTCACTTACATGCTAATACCCTTGGGGAAGGTGTGAATCCTCTTCTTCTCCCTCCAGCTATAGGCAAACAGCAGGACAGACTGGGTTCTATAGCACTGGATGGCAACTGGTCTAGGAGAAGGACAACTCTGAATTCAAAGCCGGAGTGGAGCCCCCAAGGCGGATTGACGGCAACTCCTTCAGCCGTGCT
Source organism: Acanthosepion pharaonis (assembly GCA_903632075.3). Lineage (NCBI taxonomy): Eukaryota > Metazoa > Mollusca > Cephalopoda > Sepiida > Sepiidae > Acanthosepion > Acanthosepion pharaonis. The sequence goes on from CAHIKZ030005555.1 coordinate 8,042,383, forward strand.
GGTATCAAACTATATTGGTTTATCCTCTCCTTTGGACTCTACTAGCAAGGCCGAGAGGGGGAATTAGACGTCCGGGCAGCCCTTGTTCTCCATATATCCCGTTCAATTTCGTAGCGCACTGGTGAGGACACTCCCGATTCTACTCCATCGTCTCCCGAGACGGACGGATGCCGAACGAACGAACTTTCATGGTAATTGTTCGGATAAGCTTCGGATGGTACTTAGACTGTATGAATTTCAGCGTAATACTAGACTGGTGGCGAGATCTCATCAAATTACATTTGTGCTAGCTAGACGTAGCCATAATTTCTATGCTAACAGTTTCTTTTCACACATCTCTCGCCTGTGGAACTCCCTTGTGCCTCCATACATTCCAGCCAACTTTAATCTGCAAAAATTTAAATGCAATATCAATCGCTATCTACTGTCCTCCTGACTGCAATTTTCTCTTTCTACTCATTACTAATGTTTTTGTTCCTAATTCTTCCACAACCTGTGACCCCTTACTTATTACCTTGCTTTGTGGCGGGGGGATACCGATTAAAAAAAAAACAAAACAAAAAAAAAATGAATAATAGTTTAATATCAATAAAGAAGATTTATATTAAGTTTCAAAATAAATAATTATTTCTTTATTTTTATTTTCATGTAATATTAATATGCATGCAATTAATCATGGCGACATGAAAAATTGTATCAGATAAATATGATTTGCAATTTTTAGATGAATGTACTTTTTTCGTCTGCCATTTTGTATCTAAGGGTTGTTTTACTTACTTTTGCAGGTAAGTTCCTATGAAAATTTTCGAATGTAATCAAGATTGAAATGAAGAAAAACTTGACCTGGACATATATTTTTGGCGGTAACGTATGATTTTTTCTCGTACAAGAAATGATTTCACAGACATTTTCAGAATCCGTCGACCATTCCTGACACTTGTCGACATCTATAAAGATGAAGTAATAGATTCTTATTTATTTATCCGACAGATTTTATCACTTTAAACGTTATTTTAGCGCAGGGATGGGCAAACTTTTCAGTGCAAGGGCCACATTCAAAATTCAAAATTTTATTCGGCCGCATAGTATATTAACACAAAGTAGTAATATTAAACGTGATGAAATTAATATAATGAATATTATTAATGATAACACTTTTAACCTGCATAATAACCTTTTAAATAATGACAATAGGTATATAAAAGTTACTCTAAAGTCTAAGCTAATTGGAGTTTCCAGGAAGCTAATTTCGGACAACTATCGCGAATTTTAAACCTACATATGGCATATAAGACGCAGGAGAATTTTAAAAGATATTTTTATTTTTAAAAAAAGTGTCCCTTATATACCGTCAAATGCGGTAATTCAGTTTAAAGGAGGAAAAAGTTAATATTTTGAAGTAATAACTTCACATAAAACAGATTTATTTGAAAAACAAAATAACTCAGCAACAGAAGGGTCTCAACGACTCAATGAGAATAATGTATCTGACTGCAGTCATTTATCAGTTTGTTAAAATTGGGTGTCAAATTACTTGTAACAATTATTTGACGTTGCTTGGTAACTTTCTCTTTCAAATTTACTAACACTTGGCGGGCCGCATGAATTCTTTTGTCGGGCCGTAGTTTGCCCACCCCTGTTTTAGCGGATACCCATATTCGAGTAGACGTCCCGTTTATTTATTAAACAATATATATATTTATTTATTTTATGTTTGGTTTACCAGCCTGAATATTCGAGAAATCTTATTAATCTACAGAAATATGTGTATCCACTAAAAATAACATTTAAGTAATGACATCCGTCGGATTAATAAATAAATATCCATTACTTCTTTAGTAGTTGGTTTGTTTACGTTAGGATACAAAACTGAGCCGATATGAATGTTCGAGAATCTATTTGAGGACTATTCAACTATATATATATATATATATATATATATATATATATATATATATATATATATATATATATATATATATATATATATATATATATATATATTTATTTATATATTATTTGAAAGAAAGCGAATAATTACGTTATTATTTTTCCAATGAAATATGAGCCAGTGCACACGTTAGTATTTTGTATGTCCATTACACGAAGTCGTTCCTTGCAGATTGACCGCAGATTTACGACTGGATTTAAATCAGGAGAGTTTCTGAGTCAGTCTATAGTATTTGATTTGCTCACTAGTAAGGCTTGGCAGTGTGTCCCTGTACAATTTTCCTACGCGTCCTTGGAGTGATGTCAATCGCAGATAATGGTCGTAGGACAACTAACCAAATATACCACTCCAGTTACTCCGAACAAAAAATTAAATTAATTTTCTACTACAAAAAATTGAAAATGGCTAACCTTGTCCGCAAAAATAACAACACACCTGCCAAAGCAAAGCTACAATGAGCGAACATTATTTACGAGTTCAAATGCCCCTTAAGGAACTATGTACCTGTTCAAAGCAAACTCATCAATAATTACATCGTTCACACTACTACAACACTATCCAGACGACTTACGTTACACCTATCTGACCACAGCTCTATCAGAACCCATTTAATCACACAAACAGACTAGGCTCCATACGAAACATATTAGTAGAAAATACAAGCATAATAACCCCATCAAAATAAAAAAAAAATATTAAAAATAATAAAAAGAAAATGAAAAACACCAATACTTAGTGATATTAACTACAAACGCAGCCACAATGTTTTGACTGTGTTCAGAAAATAAAACATCCCTATAACTCTAGATACATATACCTATATATCCAGTTAAAAAGTAGAAATAAAATCATCCTTGATAATGGCTAAAAGTATAGCTGAAAGCACTCGGAATTACAAAATATTTGGACAGTTTCTACACCGTGTCCAGGAATAAAAGAAAACCTATAAATGAAAATGCCGACAACAGGTAAGGAAAACAAATAAAAATAAAAACTTAATTGTAGTTATAATTTTTCCGAGCGATTTCGGCTACTTCTCTAGCCATTATCGAGGATGTGTTTTTGGATGATGAAATTTTGTGATTGGCTGCTACATATTAATTTTGCAGTGTGGTGTTCGAGCTGTATGTGTGCTTCTTGGCCGTCACGTAATATGCACAGCCAGTTGACCGGGGCAAGACTTCTATTTTTAGAAGACTTTTAACACACCATCGCTAAACAGTGTGAGATTGATAGTGACAGAAAAAAGTTTAATAACGAGCTGTGTACAAATATTTGACCTGAAAAGTTTCCTTGTATTATCAACTGGAATTTTCCTTAAAGGTTCTTGGAATTTATGAGTTAAATACTTATGAATCACATTCTGATCGAAAGGTGGCAAGTAAGATGTCTACTCAGTGAGGTTGTGTTGACCAGTATAGGTCATTGGTTTTTGACAAGTAATAGATTCTTGTGCAGGACAATCGAATTGGTACACAATATTGGTCACTGCTAGTTTAGATTTCATGGTGTTATTTCGGTTTGTCAAAGAGAAAGTCCCCAGAACAATTATAATTATGGAGAATTCCTATATTTTGTAACTGCAGAAAAACAAAAAAAGTGCTGGAAAAACTGTTGGTATTTTATTTTGAACAAAAAAAATAATATTAAAAAATTAAATTTTTCAGACACATTGGGTTGTATATTAATATTTTTTTGTTTTATTATTTCACTTAGATTCCGAGACTAGTTTCGGCCAGCATGGCCATCATCAGGAGAAAAAAAAAATCTTGCTTTTTAGTAGCAGTGAACTACAGAAATGATTGACTTTCTGAAGAAAATGAACTTTATCTGTAGTTTTCATTTGTTTTTTATCGTTAATTTTGGTCAGTCTTCGTGTTGGTCAAACGGGCTCTTATAAGTTGTTATTTTTAAAGATAGCGGCTGGGTATATATATATATATATATATATATATATATATATATATATATATATATTTTATATATATATATATATATATATATATTTTGTGTGTGTATTTGTAGGATATATAATGTCTGAAATAAAAAGGATGAGACAAAGGGAAAGTCCTTCTTTTTATTTTTTATCAAAGACGCGTTTCACCGCCGGAGAAAATGTTTGTTTTCTTTGATTTCTTCAGTTTGATAATGAAAGAACGACAAAGAATTTGCAAGGAGAAATATCTTGGGATATCTGAGGAGAAGTTGGCATCGTCGATGAAATTTATTGCCCCATCCTATCACCTCATGGTTTTGGCTTGAAGAGAATCTGCTCTTAGACTTGGTTTTAATATTTTTTAAATTATTTCTCTCTGCATTAGTGCTGTTTTGTATTGTTGGATTTTAGATAAGGGATCTGTTATTATTATTATTATTTATATATATATATATACATACACACACATATATATATATATAGAAACACACATGCGTACACATACACACAGACACACACACACACACGCGCGTGCACACACACGTATATATATATATATATATATATATATATATTGAACAATAAATAATATTGAGAAATTTAAAAAAAATCAATTTTTTAGACACACTGGGTTGTGTATTAATATATTTTGTTTTATTATTTCAATTAGACTAGTTTCGGCCAGCATGGCCATCATCAGGAGAAAACAAAATTCTGCTTGTTAGTTACAGTGAATTAAAGGAATGAATGACTTTCTGAAGAAAATGAACTGTATCTGTAGTTTTCATTTGTTTTTTATCGTTAATTTTTGTCAGTCTTTGTGTTGGTCAAACGGCCTTTTTTAAGTTGTTCTTTAGAGGAGGGAGATTGCTTACTTTGTCACTTTTACAATTTTATTTGTTGCTGGGAATGGGATGTGTGTGTGTTAAGTGTATGTTATCTTTTATTTCTTTGGAAGTCTTATATATATATTATAGTTAACGAATATAAAAAAATATCAACATTTGATCAAATTTCGTCAAGTTATCGAATTTTAATTCGCATCATCCGCGTAAATAAATAGAAAATTTGCCTCATTGAACATCTTTTTGAAAATGAAGGGTAACATTAAAACCGGAAAGCTCCGGGTGACCTTGCAAAGACCGACTACTTAGATATACTTTTCCCTGTGTTCTTCGGGCTCGTCAGTGTTTCAAATCTTTTTGCACCTTAAAATGGCACGCGTGGTTTAAGGTTTAAAAATAAATATTCATATTAGCTTATTTTACAGCATCGAAAGCAAGGGTCATTAAACAGACAAAAAAAAGCCATTTTACGGGGGAGAGGAAATTCGTCACATAGTAACTAATTTGGAATCTGTTTTTCTTTACTTACGAGAAAGAAAAGGGGCAATCTGAATTAAACCGAATCATGTAAGGTTTTTCTACAATCAATCATTTCTTGTCATAGCAGGAAATAGTGTACAATTATATTTTAAGTAACTGCAGTTCGTTTTTGTGCTTTCATTCTCCCTAGACGTGAAAAATATTCAGGGCTTCTAGAAGGAAAAAAAATACTGTCTGTATTTTCAATCAATCCCTGTTCCCCTTGGATTTTAAAACGGAATGATAGATGATTTGAGATAACTGTAGCGTGGTCACAGATTTGAGAGTTGGCATGCAATATATGAAATGGACTTTTCGTTTGCTATATCAGAATTCTTCACGAACGATTTTCATCTTTTGCGAAGAATAAGTTGTATATGACATGTAATTTTTTTAGAATTTTAGATAATTTATTTTAAAAACTCGGAAAACTGGAGATTCTTAATTTTCCCATTTAAATAATATTCAATAGCATTTAAATAGATATTTAATATTTAACTTATTAGATTTATTTATTTTATATTTCCATTATTTTTGTAAGTTAAAATTGTCATTTCAATCCCTGTTGTCGGCATTTTCATTTATAGCGTTTCTTATATTCCTGGATCAAGTCCAATAAAGCCAAGTGAGCATTTTTGATTTTTGAGTACCCTGAATGAATCTGGGTACCCTGAATGAATCTGCGTAACCTGAATGAATCTGGGTACTCTGAATGAACCTGAGTACCCTGAGTGAATCTGAGTACCCTTAATGAATCTAGGTACCATGAAAAAATCTGAGTACCCTGAATGAATCTGGGTACCCTGAATGAATTTCAGCTCAATTACGGAACTGAATTAATGTTATTTGTATAAGTAACATTAATTCAGGAGGCACGGTGGAGTAATGAATAGCGGCTTAATCGATTGAGGAAACGGACAGCCAACTTCTATTTCCAGATAAATCTATTATATTCACTTACGTGCTAATATCCTTAGGAAAGGTATGAATTAAGAGACTGGTATCACAACTTCGAATTCTACAATGAACTGTTTACAAAGTAGGGCCTGGAGAATCTGATACTCACAGGTCGATTAGAGGGAAAGAGGGTCAAGAGAAAGCAACGCATGACATACCTAAGCAATACCCGGGCTTAAGCAAGTGGATGACACTACGTGGTCTAAGGGCGTTGGCAGAGGAACAAAACTTATTGAGAGCTACAAGGGATAGAGGGAAATGGAGAGCCATGATCGCCTACTTCCTGAAAGGACATGGCACATAAAAAGAAAGACCTCAACAAATGCAAGAGGTTTAAGGGAAAAAAACACCCTCGTATAGTCACCTGATGTAATATATAGAGGAGAAAAGAAAACAACAAATATAAAAGCAATTCTCAAATTAACTCATTATAAATCTTCATCCCAAATATACAAATGCATCGAGCAGATCTTTAGCATAATGTCATATGTGTTACTATCGGGACTCAGGCTCCAACTAGTTGTAGAACTCATATGAACAATCCGTCGATAAAGATGCTGCAAAAAATGGTCGATTCCTTATGACGCTACCGAAAGAACTCTGTTTTTAATCAGATTAGATAAAAAACGGAGAATTGCTACCATATCTGGATGGAGCTTCGCAATCCTCACTTTTCAGGCTAGACATTTGAAAACGTTTAAGTGTCCTTGCAGGGATTAATTATTTTCAACCAGACACAGACATCGCCAACCATTTGGATACGCCATGAGCAGATATGGATGTACGAGAGAACATCATGGAGAATTGTAGTTTGAAAACAGTAAAATCGACCTTGCTAACCGAAACGCTCCTCTGTGGCTCAATTGGTAAAAGCACGTCAGGTAGCAGAAATTGTTTGACAGCCATGACTGTGTTCTGCTTGTGTGACATGCTGCAGAGCCATATTGCTAGATATAAGATCTTTCAGCGGCCACCCTCTTGACCCAGGACAGCAGTACTTCCTCAAGGCACTCTATGTAGGCCTCCATGTTGAGTCAGAACACCACCCACTACAGCATGACGTTTTCAAATTTCTGTCAGAGTGAATTGTGTCAGGGTGCTTCTTTTCTCACAGATGGTGCGCAACTGACTCTACTACACTGTGCAGTCGACAAAATAAAAATAAAAAAAACAAACAAGAAATTATTCGAGTTTGATTCTAGAATTCAAGAAAGAAAGATACCTAAAGAAAGAATGAAAGAGAGAAATAAAAATGAAGAAAAGAAAAAAGCAGGAAAAAATGTAAGATAGAAAGGAAAAGAAAGAAAAAACGAAAATGAAAATATAGAAAAGGAAAATGCTAAAAAAATGTATGAATTATACAACGGCAAAAAAAAAAAAAAATAAATAAAAATCCTGTAAAATGAACAAAATGACAAAAATATATATTTGAAAAATAAACTGAATAGAAAATATAAAAGCAAATGAGTTATCTCCCCTTAATTTTATTTGCATTTTATTTCGACGGATCTTTTGCTTCATTCAACAACTCATTTAATAATCAGTTCTCTCTTAAAATGTCCGATTTTTGTGTGTGACCGAAGACGCCTTTCAATTCTCAGCGCGCATTCTCCATTCAAATGCTTCAACCATATTCATAAAAAAAATATTTAGCTACAATGGCTGAGACAATGTTTGAAACTTAGGAACAAAATAGTAGTTAGGGATAAAAGAAATAAAAGGCAAGTCGAAATCTAAGGACAGAAAGTCAGTATTTTTACTTCAATGGTGGAAAGGGGTGCATTTTTGAGTATTAAAGTGTTGCGGAAAAAAAACATGAGTTATTATTTAAAAACCGGATGAATGACTTGCTTAAATGGACTGAAGTAATAGGCCTTTATAGAAAAGACAAAAAAAATAAGGGTATAAACATTAACGATGAAACAAAAAGAGAAAACAATGATGTCAGAAAATAGAGAAATGGTGAACGGAAGGGAAGAATAAAAGAAAGAAAAAGGAAGAGAAACAAAGTAAACGAAAAAGTCAGAACGTGAAAGAAAGAGAAGTCGAAGAAATATTGAAAGAAAGCAAATGAGAAAAAAAAAGACAAAGCAAACAAGCAAAAAGGAGGGAAAAGAAGAAAGAAAAGAAGAAAGAAAGAAGAAGAAAATTAGAAAGGAAAGAAAATAGGATAGAATGAATAGAAAAAGAACGAATATGAATATAAGAAAAAAAAAATCAACCCCGGTCTGTTGAGCAAATTGTAATGGCAAAAATACGCAGGTATAAGGTTTGAGAAAGCTTTATTTAATGGAGAATACAAGGTTCGCGTATAGTGTCCTTTTATAGTCCCAGTAAACAAAGAGGAGAGTAAAAAAAGTGGAGAGTAACAAAACAAAAGGAGACCACTCTTGATTACTAAGGATTGAGCTTTCTTTTCATTCTCTTTCACCCACAGTAGTTCCTTGCGTCTTAGCGGCATTATCACCTTGCTTTGTGGGAATTGATTTAAAAAAGAAAGAAAATAAGTGGTAAAGATGAAGCAATATTTATTGGAAGGAAAACAATTAAGAAAGAAAAAAAATTGAATATTTTCGTTGGAAGAAAATGAATAAATGAGAGCGAAAGTTTAATGAATGAAAAGAATAAATAAAACAATAAATGAAAGAAGGAAGAAAGGCACAAATAAAGTAATTCCCGGGAAAATTGACAAAATGAAAAAATATATATTTGAAAACGAGGCCGAATAGAAAATATAAAAATATCTCCCCATAATTTTATTTGCAATTTATTTCGAAGGATCTTTTTGCTTAATTCAACAACTCTTTTAATAATCAGTTCTCTCATAAATAGATAGAATGGGTATCAGAAGGAAGAAAAGCCGAGGGCAAAATCTAGTAAAGGAGACAAAAGGATATGGGGACAAAAGAATGAAGAATGAAGAATGAATTAATAAAAAGAGTAAAAGACTCAAGAGAATAAATAAAAGAAGAAAAGAGAAACGAATTAAGAAAAATGAATGATATTGATGAATAAAAAAAGAAGGAATGATATTGATGTATAAAAAAAGAAGGAATCGTATTGTAAAAAAAGGAGGAATGATATTGATGAATAAAAAAAAAGAAATGATCTTGAAAAATAAAAAAAGAAGAAATGATCTTGAAAAATAAAAAAAGAAGGAGTGATATTGAAAAATAAAAAACAAAGGAATGATATTGATGAATAAAAAAGAAGGAATGATATTGATGAATAAAAAAAGAAGGAATGATGTTAATGAATAAAAACATGGAAAGAAGAAAAAATAAATGACGAATAAAAGCAAGGGAAGAGGAGAAAAGGAAAGGACAGAAAGAAAGAAAAATGAAAAAAAAAACAAAAAATCAGAATAAATTAATGAAGAAAACTGCAGGGTAAAATGCAACATTTAAAGACCCTAATACGGGGTTGCGAACGGCTAAATTGTCGCCATTTTATATTTTTAATCTCATTGTTTTTGATTTTGTCGGCTGCACAGTATAGTCAGTTGAGCAAAAAAGAGCACCCAGATGCAATTCACCCGGCCAGAAATTTAGAAACAGCATGCTGGACCTACTTGGCATTCTCACCGGGAGAACCAATAGTAATATTTCAGAGTTTTGGGGTGGCAATCTGAGGACAGTGCAGGGGAATCAGAAAGAGTTGAATGATATAGCCAGTCAGCATTAAGGTGTTTAGAGTGATCACTAGTGATGACGAAGTTATGCCTTTATGCATCTTCCCGCAGGGCCTCACACTCAACATGGAGGTCTATATTAAATGGCATGAAGAGGTAGTTCCTCCATGGGTCAAGAGGGTGGCTGCTGGAAGATCCTATAGTACTCTGCACCATGCCACACAAACAGGAGAACACAGTCATGACTGTCAGGCAATATCTGCGACCATGTGGCCCCTTGAATATTATGTGTGGGGCCAAGTTGTGCGAGAGACTAAAAACACTCTTTGTAACACCAACGACGAACTGAAGGCAAGGATTATGGCAGCAACTTAAACGAGAAGACTACCCAGAAGAGTAGCAGGAGATTCCGAAGTCATCTGTAGGCCGTAGTTGAAGCCAATGACGATTTTATTGAATAAATTTCCGCTTTAGCATTTCAAGATATTTTTTGTGTAAATTTGCTAAATATATCTTTTAAAATGAGATGTCAGTGTTATTTTCCTTTTTGCGTCACTTAGACGACAATTTATCCATTGCACCCTGTGTATTTATTAAGCAGTTTTCGTTGCAAATAAACAGGGGTTTACGATCGACGTTGTCAATGGGAGTTCAAATCTATTTCACACACAGGATTTTAGAATAGTCACTTCGGTGCAAATCAATGTTATCTACCTAATGCCCAAATATTTAGCCTTGTGCCAGACTTCACGTGATAGCTTTATATTCATAGACCTAAAAACATTAATTTGTTTCGCCTTTAGAGTAATCTATTAAAAATATTAACAAATATCGTGTCAACCTACCATCCTGTATATATTCCAACATCCATTCATTAAGTCAGTCATTTGGGGCATCACACATATGTAAGTATAAAATATCAAACTTATCAATATACGCATCCGTGGGAAAAAAAAGCATGTATATCGCTTGACATTAATGTGAATATGATATATGATAAGAGGAGCCAAGGCGAATAGACGTAGATCTTATCAGTGCAATTGGAATAAATATATGATAAGTTTATATCGAGATAATGGCATTGGTACGTTCGGTTAATAAATCACCCACGACACGAGAATTAATTTCAGAGGTGCTTTTTACCTGATACAAAGAACATTCAATAACGTGACATCTATCTATCTATCTATCTATCTATCTATCTATCTATCTATCTATCTATCGAGCTCTCTTCTTATCTATCTATCTATCTATCTATCTATCTATCTATCTATCTATCTATCTATCTATCTATCTATCTATGTGTCTGTGAGAATAGATTACAATGAGTATAAAAACTTCTAACATGACGATAATCAAGAGAACGCGACAATAAACACATCCCCATATATATATATATATATATATATATATCTGTGTGTGTATGTGTGTGTATATTCTATCACATGCATATATATATGTATGTTGTGTATTTCTATATATATATATATATATATATATATATATATATATATATATATAGGCATAAAAGACATAGATATACGTTAAATATTTATTGAATTTATGAATTAATGAATGCATTGTCTTAAAATATTAATTTCACTAAATACAAAATCTTAGTTCATTCACATCTATCTATCTATCTATCTATCTATCTATCTATACATGCATACATATGCACACACACGCACACACACACACATATATATATATATATATACACATATATATATATATGTATATGTTATGCAATTTACTAAGTCTGACAGTTATTTTAATATATTTCTGTTTTTATAGATGCAAACATTTAAGTAAATGTTGTATTTATAATAAACAGTATTAATAACATTTATCTACCTGAATGTCCGAGAGACCTTATAGAAATATGAGCCACCGACAGGAATCGAACCTGCATATCACACGGAACCGTCATATAGGCTGACGTGCTAACCAGACGCTTCCTCTGTAGGTAAATCGTTTAGCCCGTCAAGTAATATGACGGTTTTGTGTAGGATACAGGTTCGATTACTGTTGGAGGATATAATTTCTATGGGGTTTATCGGATATTTAGACCTGTAAATGCTGTTAATACTGTTTATTAGAATATTTATGTCGCTGAAAAAATATATATATATATATATATATATATATATATATATATATATATATATATATATATATATATATGACACGGGTTTTCGTGACCTTCTTCAGGCAAATTAAATGTATATGAAGAATAATTATATAATATATACACTAAAAGAAATCCGCATTGGAACCCAAAAACTTTGCGGTTGTCTTTTTTTCAATATATATATATATATATATATATATATATATATATATATATATATATATATATATATATATATATATATATATATGTATATATATATATATATATAAACGCCATTTACGTGATCGACGTAGCAACTGTGTACTTTTCATGAATGTAAACATTAAAATAATGGTCAACCGGCCTAGATCACGAAGAAAAATGAACACACCACAGAAATCGAACCGCTATTACATTTTCCTATCATTGACTCCTTTTCAATCGGTTGAAGAATGCCCTTAGCAGCACTTCTCGTTAACTAAGGCGGTTGACATGATCTGAAGATGTCTTTCAAGTATGTAACACTCTGTTGCCCTTGATGTTAACTTCAGTGTCCCCTTATATATATATATATATATATATATATATATATATATATATATATATATATATAAATAGGTAATAAATCCCTAGTCTTGCATTATTAGCAGTAATAGTCACTGTTTACAAAGTTACACTTCCTCCCTGAAAGCTCAAAGGGAAATAAATTTTTCAGGAGCATATAATATATATATATATATATATATATATATATATATATATATATATATCAGTTGTTCTTTCTCATGGTTTATGGAGGGTGGAGGTCACACGTCGTGTAACTGTTACAAGAAAACACAGTAAAGTCAATGGCATATATAAATTACTGAATAGTAAGTTAGAATAAGTTAATTCGTTGTCAGCCACGGGGTAGATATATTTGAACCAGGGGAATATTCCAGATTCACTAGCGTCAAACAAATTAAATCTGAAACCTGATTTTTTTTTTCTGCTAGAAAAGATTTAATGAACTGCAGATCCAGAAAACAATGAAGACAATTTAAATTCAAGAACTGTAGATTTTGTTGAGAATAGTAAGGAAGAAACCGGAATTTTGAACTCGCTGAAAATAGCGGTGACTACAAAAAAGCTATTCTATGACGATTACTACTACTACTACTACTACTACTACTACTACTAATAATAATAATAAGAAGAAGAAGAAGAAGAAGAAGAAAAAGAAGTAGAAGAAAAAGAAGAAGAAGAAGAAGAAGAAAGTAAATAAGGATAAGAAGAGTCGGAAGGATAAGAAAAATAATGTCGGGTAAAGAAGTGGGAGAAGGCTAAAGATGAAGACCTATAGATGAAAACAACGAAATTCCAAGAGAAGATAATAATAATAATAATAATAATAATAATAATAATAATAATAATAATAATATGAAGAAAAAGAAGATAGAAGGAAAACGAGAAAGAAGAAAAAGAAGAAGTAGTAGAAGAAGAAGGGAATGAAGAAGAAATTGAAAAAAGAGGTGGTTAAGAAGAAATTGAAAGAACTACAGACCCAGAAAAAAACGAAGACAATTCTAATCCAAGAATTGTTGATTTCCTTGAGTGTAATAAAGAAGGAACTGGAATTTTGAACTCGCTGAAAATAGCGGCGACTACCAAACAACTATTCTATGACTATTACTGCTACTACTACTACTATTACTACTATTAATAATAAGAAGAAGATGAAGAAGAAGAAAACATATGATTAGACTAGTAGGCTGATGCATTGAAAATTGTATAAATGGGTGAAATTTTAACATAAAAAGCAGAAGCTGTGTTAGGAAATAAAAAAATCGTAAAATTCATTGAGACATTAAAATTTAAATTTATCACCCAATAAAGGCCACGAGACCATACATAATTATAATGACTATGAAGAAAATTTGACAGTCGATTACGTTTTTCCATCTGCCAACAAAGCAATTTTGAAAGAAAAGGCAAAAACAAAAAAAAAAAAAAAAAAACAAAACAAAAAAAAAACGGACAAACGAGGTATCAAAAAGATTGAAAAAATTGTGACCCTTACAAATGACCATTGTGGCTACTGTCGATGGACCATTTTCATTGGTCCAACGAACATAGCGAAAATGTTGCAATTACTGAAATTTCCAGGAAGATTCGAGAACTTCCTGAATTAAATTCAAACAGCTAAAATATTGAGGAGAGTGCTGGAATATTACAGCGTTTTGCTATCTCTTTATGTAAAGAAGAGTCCACAGAAATGAAGTAAGTGCTTTCCCGTGATGCCATAAGCAAACAAGATTTTAGATTACTGACATGAGCTGGTTACTCAGTTGATGCATCAAAACGTGTGACTACGCTTAGCTAACATCAATAATGATATATTGCAGTTTTAACTTTATTACTACCAAGTTTCAGTCGTTCATATCCGATCAACGCTGCCTACTCTCTGTTGTAGAGTGAGAGTTTGGGTGGATTTGCGTTAGAAATTAAGAAATTAAACCCGAGTTGAAAATTAATAGTAATTACCACAATATTATAGACTTCTCCTGTAGATTTATAGTTAATCTTTTTTAAAATTATTAACCGTGTTAGAACACCGTATGTCGAGTTTGTTGATGATTTTTTGTTACAAGTAATCATACAATTGCACATCTCTGATCTGCTAACTCAATCATTATTATAATACATCCTTGTGCAAATTAATTGAAACAAAACGAATAATTCCGTTATTATTTAATTTTGTTTCGTATTTTTCGGATGAAACATGATCCAGTATACATGTTAGTACTTCGTATGTCCATTCCTTGAAGTCATTCATTGCAGATTGACCACAGATTCACGACTGGATTTAAATCAGGAGAGTTTCCGGGCCAGTTGATAGTACTTTGTTTTGCTCACTGGTAAGGCTTGCCAGTGTATTCGTGCAGCGTTTCAAATTTTCGTACGCTTCTTTGGAGTAACGTCCATCGCAGACAATGGCCGTAGGACAACTAATCAATAGTCGAGACAATAGTGTCTGGGAGTGAGGAAAATCTGATGCAATCACGGATGACGCGGTATTTTTCAAAGCCAAATTAATTTCATCATACACACCAAATGAAGATACATATTAATGCACCCGTCTGCAAAGGACACAATAAAGAAGAAAAAAAAAAGAAATCGATTACACCCTATCACTCCAATGGGTCTAAAACTGACCGTATGATGAAAGAAAGAAAACTAAATCGGTTGTTCAATTAATTTGCACAAGGGTCTAGGTTATATTAGTGGATTATGGATGCCGAAATGGACATGAAATTAGAAATCAAACGATTTGAATTAATTGAATCTTGAAGGGAAAAAGTCTGTAACCGAACTTCCATACATACTAAATTCATACCTTCTTGCTTATAAATAAATATCTATTGTATGAAAGCAGGTGGTTGTTAAAGATTTCCTTTAATACTTTTTATCATTCAATTTCATCCCAGGTGTAATCAAACGTAGACGGAAAAACATGGACATTTTTTTTGAAATCTTACAATTTAAAAAGTGCGATGAAATTACTAAACACCTTAGTCAAAAATGTGTGTATGTTTTTTCTCATACGAGGTCTGCCCCAAATTATCTGGATGAAAAAACTACGTCACATATAATTTCGGCATTTAATCTCTTTCGAAGTAGTCACCTTCAGATACCAGACACATTTTATCTGGAAGAATTCATGGAACACCATTTTCGGGATAGCGAACAGATGCCTTGCTGCATTCTCTTGGATTGCGTCGACGTCTTCAAATCTCGTTTCTTTCAAGTGGGATTTGATTTTTCAAGTGGAAAAAGTGGCAAATGGCGAGATCTAGCGAATATAGTGGTTTGTCGGACCTGGGAAATATTGCACTTGGCCCCAAATTGCTTCACAAGCCATGACCACTAAGAGAACCTCTGTGGTGTGGTCAGACGACCACACTCTACACACTTTCCTTCCAAGCACTGCTGTATACAACTAACCGTTATAAATTAGTTTGTATGCGCGACGGAGTAAAGGTCAATCTGTATCAAACGGGTTCACCCGGCGTACTTTAGATCTGTTACCATAGCACCAGTCCCTGAACTCTTTGATAAGACTTCCAACATTATGCTTAGAATATATTTGAAGACAACATGACCAAACTAGCAATATTTTCTGCTGTATCTGGTCTGGAGTTCTTCTTATACAGGGTGGTCCAAAAGTAGGTGGACAGTAAATAATTACATTTATTTTGAGATTACATATACATACAATTATATTTACTAACACAATTATTACATTGACAATTAAATTTTATTGTGAACAATGATACAAAAGCCCTTAACTTTTATCAACGCAAGTGTTCAAACTGTTTTCCATCACAATTTACACAGATATGAAGTCTACCTCTAACGCTTCGACAAACTTTGTTGCACAAGTCTTTTTGGGTATTAATTTCTTGAAATGCATCTCTTATGTAATTTTTCAAATCACCGACACTTCTTGGTTTTCGACTATAAACTTTGTCCTTGAGTACTCCCCAAAAGAAGAAATCCATTGGGGTCAAGTCTGGTGAACGTGCCGGCCAATCAACTGGACCTCTTCGGCCAATCCATTTCTCAGGAAATGTTTCATCAAGATACTCAGTTATAATAATATAACCGATACACGGACCTATTCCACATTCTTTTAGACCACCCTGTATATCCAGAAATTCTCGAAAAAAAAAAACGCCAAAAACATCCAAAGCGTCTGTAATGTTATCGGTCCTGAATTGTTATTTAGAATTCAATCATTTTTCCACCGCTTTTATCTGAATACTCTGCCTTTTTTTTATAAAGAATTTTCTTTGTAGTTGTTCAGTGAGCTCTCCTTGACACGTCGAATGCATGAATGTAAGATTGCTATTAGATTGGCCTCTAAGACTCATCGTTGTATTGCTGAAATAGGTAGATGTGATCGCAAATTCTATTTTAATAATTTCCTTTCTCGCACTTCTCACTTGCGGAACTTCTTGCTCACCAGCCACCTACGATGTTCAAAAGTTTAAATGCAACAATAATCGTCATCTTCTCTCTTCCCTGATACCAGTTCCTCTACTGACATTTTTTCTCATTAATATCTTCCCATCCTCTTTCGCTTTCAGCTACACTTGGTGTCTTAGCGGCATTATGCCCTTGAAATGATTATAAAAAAATATTTCACAATTTTTAATATTCATATCTAGGCCATAGTTTGGAGCCCAGACTGAATTGTTGCGCAGAAATTTTGCTTTGATTTTTAAGGAAATATAAGCAATATGAAATATTTTAAATTAAAAACATATGTGATAGAAAAATGAGTGAAAACAATTGTGGCTCATCAACACGATATTTGTGCTTGCCTCAATAAGAAATAAAATTTTACTGGATGGATTTTATTCATTTTTGTCTCTTCTTGTTTGAATTCTGAATTGTCTACCTCCAATCCTTGCCACACAAATCAAAGAAAAAAATTAATTAATTAATTAAAATAAGAAATATACGAATCTGTTACTTCAGACTTTCAAAATAACATCTGTATACTTCCTTTCTTAGATTACAAAACTAATTTCGCATCCATCCTTTAAAAAGCGCTGTTAAATTAAAGCTTAAAAAAGGACATCTGTTTAGACTGCAGTAACGAAATCGGAGGTGACTAAGAATTGATCAAGGGTAAATTGATCAACCATGTGTAATCGAAATTATGTTCACATATATCAGGTCAGGTTAGTAACCTATTAAGATCGTGGACTCACCACATATACAGCAGCCATATCAATAGTGCAATGTCTAGAAGATAACCTGTCGGAGCACATCCCTCTTCAGGATGGATTTGAATTTGAGATTTTTTCTTTTCATAGACTGGTTTCCTCCTCAAGGCAAAATATCCCATTCAATGCTACCATTTAACCCATAGCTGGTGGTTAGTGGGAAGGAATGAATCCATACATTTCCCAAGATGTGAAAGTAAACGTAAGGAATTCGGATAGAGTTCGAACTCGGGTCGCCGATCTCCTAACCTAACTGTTACTCTACCCACACATCCACATAAAAAATACCCTAATATTAATCAACAATGTGTATAAACACATATAATCTAAAAAGAATATATTGCTTGTAGAGCCGTTCATCAGGACCGTCATTATTTGTGTATAATCCGCACGTATTTTAGTATTCATATTTAGCGCTTAATTTCGACACCAAGCTGGTTTCTTTCACACAATTATAAGAAGGAAATATAAGCAATATAAAACATTTTTTATGATGAAACAAATGTGATAAAAAGATGATTGAAAACAATTGTGACTCATCAAAACGATATTTATGCTTTCACTTGATGGAACGTTTTATATGGTTCAAAAAGAAACATAACAAAATGAGTTTACAAAACGACTTTAAAAGATTGTAGTGATATTTAACTTCAGAATAATTTCGCTAATTTATTTCACTTATTTTCCAAACAAAACTTAAATGTTTAAAATTATCCTACACCAAGAAATTACAAATTATATCGACAGATCCTCGAAGCAATCAACAATAAAAAATTGAAGCCGACACTGAATAGAATCAGCTACGAATATTGTAATAATGTTCTAAAATGTCTATAAAAAGATAGTAGTCGCGCTTGAACATGATATTCCAACATAAAATGAAAAAAATCCATAATGGATAACTTTTCACGTTCTAATAAACGCTAAACACAACTCAGCAGTTGCATTTAAATGTAAAAGAAAAAAATCTGTAACGGAGAGCTGCACATAGTTTTTGCCTTTACTAGTTGCAACCCTGATGATGATCTCAGAAGGAAATGGAAAGTACTTGGAAAATAAAAGTGATTTTTACTTTTACAGTGAATTTCTTCCATAATTTGATTGTAATATACGGGAAATATCCCTGAATATAGACATAATATTTGTAATTTATTTAATCAGACATGCCTAAAAGAGATTTTTTGCTGCCTAAATACACAAAATTTTGGCTGTATATTTTCTTCTATGTGCAGTGTCCTTTCAAGACTTCGGCAATTGTGTCTCCCCACAACTGTTCGCTCCCTTGTAGCTATCACCAACTTCTGATTTTTTTTTACCATTCCTTTGTCCTCAATCTATCATCCATTCCCTGAAACTCATTAGGTAAACTATTCTCTGCTTCACTGTTTTTTCTTCAATATGTCTTGGGTGTAAAATTTTCAAAGCACTATTTCTCATCATGTGCTCCCGAATTTACGACTATCTATTTCTGTTTTAAAAATAATTCCAGAGATTTTAGATCCAGTTTAGACATCTTTACTGCTGTCTGTCTCAAAGTTAGACGACATGGTAATATCATTTACGTTCTCAGCGTCAAACATACCTTCGTCGTCTTCGATTTCATTGTCGTCTTACACTGTGTCATCTTGACCTTCTTCCTTACAAAAGATGTCATCTTCACTGACGTTCAAGAAGTAAGCATTTTTAAAATGATTTGTCCTAATGTATTGGCTTATAATTTTGTTTCTCTTCGCGTGAACTTATTTTCGCCGCAAGTATGCTGAATTTGGGGGGTGCATATTTCCGTCCAATACAGCGTAAATTTTGTGTTTCAAAACCTTAAATAATCTATATACCTTCTTATATTTAACTTTCTACAAATTTTAACATGACAGTATATATTATATGAGAGAATTTTTTTTCAGAATCCCTTAGGCTAAAGATAGAAATTCTCTGTCTGTTGCAGCTCTTAGTAAAGTTTGTATTTTTATCTCCCCTAATACCTGCTTTGCCAACCACCCACACAAGTTCGTTAGGTAGGTTATGCACTATTTTTTTTTGTTCCTCTTGTCTTTAATATGTCCTGTGTTAAATTTTCTAGATCCCCTGTCTTCAAAAATTTCAGCTCTCTGTTAATAATGCTGAATATAAGTGTCCCTTCTGTTTCAAATTTTCGTAAAACTTCGTTGTTATTCACATGTTCAGCCTACGGTATTCTCAGCATCCTTCTGTAGAACTAGACTTCTGTTGGCTGAACTCTCTTCTTCATCTGTGGTGAGATTTCCCAGAATCCATACTACCATAAAGGAAGGTCTGATATTTCATTTTTCGCCCTCTCTTAAAACTATTTTGAGATATTTTAATTTTTGTACTTGCTTCATTTCGGTGTCGCCTTTTCTGTTTTGTCATTATTTTATTCGGAGCAACTGTTTCAGTTAATAATTTCCCAAACAATTTCTTTTGACTTCACTGTGTGTTCTGAAACTTGTTTGTTTGCTGCGTGCCGAGAGCAGTTTTTCTTTTCTTTTTTTTTTTAAATTAATGTATTTGTTCCCCACTCCATCACCCTTGAAATATTTGTTTTTCAGAGAGGAGTGTCGATGAAATGTGTTATTACAAATTGAAATTAAACTAAAAAAAAGACAAGGAATAATGATGCAAGGCGAAACGAAAATAACCCGATGCCACTCCTCTTTATACTTTTCATATTTGCCTGTACGGCACCATCATAATTGACATCCAGCCTGATTATTATTTTGGTGTAAAGAGAGAAAAGGGCAGAGACTAAAAGTGCAGTCGTAATAACAGTAGCGCTGATATATGGTATCAGGTTCACTACTGTTATTATATGGGCACGTGGCCGAGCAATTAGAACGTCCGCCTTCTGACCATAAGATCCCGGGTTCGAATCTCACCATAGTCGATGTTATCAGGAGAGGGTCGATCCCAGCGTACGGCACCCTGGAAAGTGCCTGAAAAGCATACTACAGGTTGACCCAAGCATTGAGAGTTGAATTGGGTAGACGGTGGCCGTCGGTAGCTGTGCTAGCACGAAGTCACAAGTCATTGTGGCTTTAGCCATGTTGATCACGCTTGATAGTACGCTCTTTTCCAGAAACTGTCAGCATAGTTGCAGTATAAAACACAGGTGGGCTCTGTGTGCGTTCAATAAACACAAAATGCATTTGAGGAAGCGTCTGCCATAGGGATTGGCTAATAGAAGGGTATCCTCGAATATGAGTGGCCAGCCAAATTATTTTTTATTCATATTATCTAATTTTTCACACTAGTATCACTCTACCATGAGTGTCTCTTGGGTTTCGTATCCGGTAAACAATAGTAAAAAATAAAACAGTTGATTTAATAGTAGTCAATAAATACTAACACTGAGTTCTTAGTCATCTTCTTTGCCTTCATGAACCCAATAGCCGATTTGGCACCGTTAATCTCAACTGTATATTCTCCGTCAAACGTTTTGCGATTATATAAATTCGGATTATTCCCTCGCTAATTCTGGTCCTAGGTCGTGCTAGAGAATTATCCTTTATGTATTTTGCACCTTTATAAGTTTAACATTTGTCTATGTATTGATTATTCCTGTCACATCTGCTCTGTTGCTTCTGCTACGTATCTGTTTTTGATAAAATCCAAAGAAGAATCTGCAATGTTATCAACCCTGACCTGACATCTCGGTTATAATTACTTTCTCAACGCCGTAACGGCTTCCTGCGGCTTATCAATTAATTTTTTTTTCATGACAATTTTTCTGGTGAACTTTCCTCTTTGATATCTTAAAGTCATGAATTTAAACGCAATTCTAGATTGGCAGTTAGGTCTTATCACATTGCCTTTGAAATTGTTAAGTATAACCGTAAGTTCTATCCCAATAGTTTCTTCTCTCCTGTGGAACTTTCTTCTGGCTTCTTGCTTTCCTGTCAACTACAATCTTAAAAAATGTAAATCCAGTGTCAATCGTCATCTGCTGTCTCCTGAATTTTGTTCTTCATATTGTCCTTTTCGCACGTTTACTCAGATTCCTTCACCCTATTGTCTTTCTATCTTATTAACACCCTTGCCGCATATTTGCCTATTCGCCTTGCTTCGGGCGAAATGATTAATGATAATAATAAAAAAATATCTTATCACCTTGATTGAACAGACTGGCAAGTGCCGAGTCGGCTCCATTGGCCACAGCATTTTTGCTTTTTTTTAAATATTGGATATCTGGGCTGGATGGGCAGGGCGATGATTCAGTTTCAGCCGTTTGGCAGATTTTGAATTTGGCGACACTAAATTAGAAATTGGTGAGCAATGTCCCAATTCCAATCGGGTTCGTAACATTCACTTACGCACAAATACCCCTGTGAAAGGTATGACTAATTTTCGCTCCTTAGTTATGGGTTAAATAATAGGTTTTCTAATCTCCTAAGCTGACCAAACATAGAGATTAATACTATATGAGAACCAGTAATAAAGAGTGCTAGAGAGAAGCAATAAATAACAACAAAAAATTGCAATATAAGCTATGGTAAAAAAAGGAAATAATAATAAAAAATTGCATTATGAGCACAGTTAAAAATAGTTGCTGGGATATTAGGTTTATACGTCGAAAAAATTTCTACACAAATATCCACGCATGGCCCAGTGGATAAAGACGTTGCTTAAATCCAGTGACTAGATCCGAAAGAATTGTGAGTTGAATATCAGGCCACAGCTATGGTAAACTAAAATTTTGGAGAGTTTAGTTAAAGGGAAATAACTAAGACATACGGAAGAGGCATGGCACGTGGAGCTAGAACAATCTACCCCGGTGGACGAAATAAAGGGTTCGGTTCGAAATTCCAATTACCTGCAGGAGTCCGAAGCGTTGTGAATATGGCAATGAAGATGAGGGTAACAGTCTAAATAATGCAAGTAATCTGAATACCTTATCTCAAAGAGGTAGCATTTGTATATTTACTTTCGTCCTTGTGCCACATCTCAGCTACGCTTGGAAAATCACTATACCCCATCTCCTGGTCCTTAGCCACCAACACTACCGTTTTACTGACCGAGTGTCATCAACAGTTATCAAGCCTACGATGGATAAGAAATATATTTGATTGGCCCTGACTCCACTGAAATTGCCATTTCTCAGATTACACAGTTTTTCCCCCGCTTCTCTCTTTGCTTTTTTTGTTTCTGTTTTTTAATTCCGTTCTCTCTTCTCACTTAGGCAAGCAGAACGACGATACAGATTAACAGCGTTAGTATCAGAGCCAAGAGTAAAGTCACAAAAGAAGAGACGGAAAGGGGATAGAAGAAGAGGTTTGTAAACAATATAACAAGACCGGGACAGAGAGCAAACAGCGCAAATAGCAGGAAATTCTCACGCTCTTTTACGAGATTGACACCCGTGACCCAAAATATATTGAAAGTGCATCGAGAAGTAAATTTCAGTTTTCATAAAATTCATATTTTAATATATATATATATATATATATATATATATATATATATATATATATATATATATATAACTGGAGATCAACCTCAATAATGTTTTTATTAATACGATGATATATCAACTTAATCGGATATTGTCCTCATCTTTGTCGCTTTATTTTTATTATTTTCAGTATCTATCTATATTTCTGAGATGATATATTATGTACACTATTTACATTGTTCGGACTATTGTCCTCATCTTTGTCGCTTTATTTATTACAACGATTCGGATTTTCAGTATCTGTCTATATTTCTGAGATGAGGTATTATGTACACTATTTACATTGTTCGGACTATTGTCCTCATCTTTGTCGCTTTATTTATTACAACGTTTCGGCTTTTCAGTATCTGTCTATATTTCTGAGATGTGGTATTATTATGTTTACACTGTTTGTCATCATCTTTGTCCTTTATTTATTACAACGTTTCAGATCTGTCTATATTTCTGAGATGAGGTATTATGTACACTATTTATATTGTTCGGACTATTGTCCCTCATCTTGTTTCGGCTTTTCAGTATCTGTCTATATTTCTGAGATGTGGTATTATGTACACTGTTTACATTGTTCGGACTATTGTCCTCATCTTTGTCGCTTTATTTATTACAACGTTTCGGCCTTTCAGTATCTGTCTATATTTCTGAGATGAGGTATTATGTACACTATTTACATTATTCGGACTATTGTCCTCATCTTTGTCATCATATTTATTACAAGGTTTCGGCCTTTCAGTATCTGTCTATATTTGTGAGAGGAGATATTATGTACACTATTTACATTATTCGGACTATTGTCCAAATCTTTGTCGCCATGTTTATTACATCGATTCGGCCGTTGTACGCTCCGGCCTTCTTCAGGTGGTTGGAATGTCGAACATAACCCTTTATTTCGCTCACTGGGGTAGACTGTTTTAGTACCACTGTGCCATGCGTCCTCAATGGATAAAGGCGTTGGTTAGATCCAGTGACAGGACCCAAAGAGTGTGAGTTCAATACCCGGCTAAGGTCGTGGAGAACTTTCAGAGGGAAATTAACAGGAGATAACTGATAACTGACGTCCATTAAACATGGCACGTGGAACTAGGACAGTCTACTCAGTGAACGAAATAAAAGGTTCAGTTCGACATTCCAACCACCTGAAGGCCAGAGCGTACAACGGCCGAAACGTTGTAATAAATATGGCGACAAAGTTGAGGACAATAGTCCGACTAATGTAAATAAGATTTTTATTGTTGATAAAGTAACAAAATATTGTTGGTAATTTTTTTCTAAAATTTACTGCTGGTAATAATTTTTCCAAACCTCTTTGGAGGGTTTGCTATTTGCTCATAGCAGGGACCCTAGCAGGTGCTACCACCCTGCTGGACCTGGGAACACAAGCAATTAAGAGGTAGGTCCACGCTCCTCAAATCCTGATCAGAGGTCTTGCTGTTGGATGTAGTTTGTCATCTTACCCAGGATGCGGATATAGTTTATCGTCATACCTAGGACGGATATTCGAAAAGTATTTCTTTCCCAATATATATGTGGATTGAATAATAGATGAGACTAATCTTTTCCATGCAGGAAACATTTGACATTCATTGAGGGAACGGCTATCATTAATGCCAGTCGAAAATTTACTTAATCATTTTTTCTTAAAAGAGTTTTTCAAGAAATTAGATTTCTCAAGTTCAGTAAATGTTATAGCTCTTTCTAATACCGTCCTGGGTATGACGATAAACTACATCCGCGTCCTGGGTAAGACGATAAACTACGTCCAACAGTAAGGCCTCTGATCAGGAGGTTTTGAGGAGCGTGGAACCACCTCTTAATTGCTGGTGTTCCCAGGTCCACCCTGACCCGGGGTGGTAGCAACTATTAGGGTCCCAACTATGGGCAAATAGTTGACACTTACACTTGGGTAAAAATAGGTTTTAATACCAGAAATAGTTTGTAATAATAAAAAAAAATACTACCAGCAATAATTTTTGAAGGAAAAAATATCAGCAATACATTAAAAAAAATACCAGCAATACAGTTATACATTCTTTGAAAAAAATATGACCAGTTATAGATTTCTTCAAGGAAAAATATTACCAGGAATAGATTTTTGAAGAAAACATATTGCCAGCAATAAAAATGTTGTCGGCATTAAATAACCCATTGAGGCTGATATGCCGTAAAACAAAATAATCCAAACCAATCTAAACCAAAGAATACATATTCTATTCATACGAATCTATCCTAAAAATGAAGTCGGCATTAAATAACCCATTGACCTTGATATGCCGTAAAACAGAAGAAACTAAACCAATCTTTCTAATATTAATGGGATTTTCGTTCCCCTTTTTTGTATTTGTTAATGTGGAAACTTAACAGCTTGATTATATCTTTTTTATAGTTAGATGTGCTAATCATTTTTGCTGTTGAAAGCGTTCAATTTGTGTTTTTGCTTTCGTTATTTGGTGAAAACTCTTCGTTTGTGATTGTATAACGCCAATTTCATGAAAGGTTGTCTTATTCTAGATTGATAGGATTCATTTGTTTGAAGTCATTTTAATATTTGATTTAAGAAAAAGGTTGTACATAGATTATACTTATTGGTAGAAATTCCATGAGAATCCCCCCCTTTTACGTCATAATTGTCCATGCTGAAAAAATTATTTTGAATATTCTTACTTAACTAAAAAACTGGGCAACGATATTTTATAGTTTGCTCTTCTTCAAAATCATAAACCCGTTGTATTCATACATCTTGGAATTTCATACGTCTGCGAATTTGAATGGCGTAAAACATTCCAGCATCAAAGATTCTATGATTCATTTCGACTTTTGGGAAGTTTCGGACGTAAAAAAAAAGAAAAAAAAGAATTAATGCTCTCTACTAACAAATGCTTTTATTTCAACTGCGTCAGATAGCAACTGATACTAAGCAGGGCTAATCAGGACTTTATATGCTGCTCAATACGTGTTTCTCTATTAAAGATGTTACGAGGTTGAAGAATATATCAGTCAAATCTTGTTGATACACACGGAAAACATTTCAATTTTATAAAAGCATTTCTACTGAAAAATAAACAAAAATAAAAAGTCAGATTATTAATAATCCCATGTACATGGTTAATACTCTGAGCAATCCTAGAAATGATAGCAAAGGAAAGCGACAAGAAAGGACTAACTCGTAAATGGGAGGAGGCAAAATATATGGTCATCAAAAATAAAGATAACCAATTGTTTTAATATATTTTATTGTTATACGTTATTTATATATACAGAAATATGTAAGGAAATGCTCTGTTTATAGTAAACAGCATTAACGACATTTACTGGCCTGAACGTCCGATAAATCTCAGGGAATATATAGGTCCTCCGACAGGAATCAAACGTGTTGGATAGAAATTCGATTCATGTCGGAGTACGAATATTTTCTATGAAAATCTCTCGGACGTTCAAGCTGGCAAATGTTGTTAATACTGTTTATTATAAACAGAGCATTTGCTTAAATATTTTTGTATATAGAAATAATATAAAACAAAAAAATATCTTAAAATAATTGTCGGACTTAGGCTTTTTCGTAGTGTATAACATCATTTACTTACGTTAAGATACACTTCGAGCCGATATGGACGTTCACGCGAAATCATGGAAAATTTGTAGCTTAAAAGCAGTAAAATCGACCTTGCTCCTTCATAGCTAAACTGGTAAAGCACGTCAGGCTATATGACGGTTCCGTGTAGGATACAAGTTAGATTCCTGTCGGAGGACACATATTTTCTTTGAGATTTCTCGGACATTCAGGCTGGTAAATATTCTTAATACTGTTTATTATAAACAGAACATTTACTTAAACATTTGTGTATATATAAATAGCGTATAACAATAAAATATATTAAATAATTGTCGGGCTTAGGTCATTTCGTAGTGCATGACAAGCAAGTGTGCAAACGGGGACATGATAATCAAACAGGTACAGGCATTTAATTGTCTGCGTAGTATAGTGACAGATGACGGACAATATGAATCTGAAGACACATTCGAATAACGAAAGATGCCTTTCAGAAACTAAGCAAAGTATTAAGAGTTAGGAAGACGTCATTAAAAACAAAGAAAAGTGTATTGAACTATGTTTAGCCACCTATACAGCACTGAATACTGGACAATTTCTTCGCTGTTAAGTAGAGACGTGTAGCGATAAAGACGTGGTTCTACAGAAGGATGCTGATTGTACCATAGACTGAACATTTGAACATCGAAGAAGTATTATAGAAAACAGCAAATACATGACGCTTACACATATCAGAAAGAGATTGTTTTAATCTCACAGGTGCATGATGAGAATTAGAGCTTTGAGAAGTTAACACTCAAGACATATTGAAGAAAAAACAGTAGGAAGAAGATAATATCCTACCCAATGAGTTTCAGGGAATGGGTCACAGATTAGAAGCAAAGGAATGGTAAAAAATCAGAAGTTGATGAAAGCTACAAGGAAGCGGACAGTTGTGGAGAGACACAATTGCCGAAGTCTTGAAAGGACACTGCACATAAAAGAAAATATACAGCCAAAGATTTGTGTATTTAGGCAGCAAATTCACTTTTAGGCATGTCTAATTAAATAAATTACGAATATTATGTCTGCTTATTTTTAGCAATATCTGCCCATATTCACGGATATTTCCCGTATATTACAATCAAATTATGCAAGAAATTCACTGTAAAAGTAAAAATCACTTTTATTTTCCAAGTACTTTCCATTTCCTTCTGAGATCATCATCAGGGGTGCAACTAGTAAAGGCAAAAACTATGTGCAGCTCTCCGTTACAATTTTTTTTCTTTTACATTTAAATGCAACTGCTGAGTTGTGTTTAGCGTTTATTAGAACGTGAAAAGTTATCCATTATGGATTTTTTCATTTTATGTTGGAATATCATGTTCAAGCGCGACTACTATCTTTTTATAGACATTTTAGAACATTATTACAATATTCGTAGCTGATTCTATTCAGTGTCGGCTTCAATTTTTTATTGTTGATTGCTTCGAGGATCTGTCGATTTAATTTGTAATTTCTTGGTGTAGGATAATTTGAAACATTTAAGTTTTGTTTGGAAAATAAGTGAAATAAATTAGCGAAATTATTCTGAAGTTAAATATCACTACAATCTTTTAAAGTCGTTTTGTAAACTCATTTTGTTATGTTTCTTTTGAACCATATAAAACGTTCCATCAAGTGAAAGCATAAATATCGTTTTGATGAGTCACAATTGTTTTCAATCATCTTTTTATCACATTTGTTTCATCATAAAAAATGTTTTATATTGCTTAGATTTCCTTCTTATAACTGTGTGAAAGAAACCAGCTTGGTGTCGAAATTAAGCGCTAAATATGAATACTAAAATACGTGCGGATTATACACAAATAATGACGGTCCTGATGAACGGCTCTACAAGCAATATATTCTTTTTAGATTATATGTGTTTATACACATTGTTGATTAATATTGGGGTATTTTTTTATGTGGATGTGTGGGTAGAGTAACAGGAGATCGGCGACCCGAGTTCGAACTCTATCCGAATTCCTTACATTTACTTTCACATCTTGAGAAAAGTATGGATTCATTCCTTCCCACTAACCACCAGCTATGGGTTAAATGGTAGCATTGAATGGGATCTTTTGCCTTGAGGAGGCAACCAGTCTATGAGAAGAAAAAATCTCAAATTCAAATCCATCCTGAAGAGGGATGGGCTCCGACAGGTTATATTCTAGGCATTGCACTGTTGATATGGCTGCTGTATATGTGGTGAGTCCACGATCTTAATAGGTTACTAACCTGACCTGATATATGTGAACATAATTTCGATTACACATGGTTGATCAATTTACCCTTGATCAATTCTTAGTCACCTCCGATTTCGTTACTGCAGTCTAAACAGATGTCCTTTTTTAAGCTTTAATTTAACAGCGCTTTTTAAAGGATGGATGCGAAATTAGTTTTGTAATCTAAGAAAGGAAGTATACAGATGTTATTTTGAAAGTCTGAAGTAACAGATTCGTATATTTCTTATTTTAATTAATTAATTAATTTTTTTCTTTGATTTGTGTGGCAAGCATTGGAGGTAGACAATTCAGAATTCAAACAAGAAGAGACAAAAATAAATAAAATCCATCCAGTAAAATTTTATTTGTCATTGTGGCAGTAGAAATCTCATTCACCAGGAGGTGTGGTTACGAGCCCAAAGCATCATAAATAATTTGTAAGTAACTAACAATGTGATTTATCGTGTTTAAAGTTTATACAATTTTTCTGTTCTAAACAAACATTTTTTTTTCTGTTTTAATAACATTCATGAATTCTGACGCGTCAACACAATGACAACTGAATTTATTTCATTAAATTAGTTACTGTAACGGTTCGATGAACACAATGAGATACTCGAATGTAAATTTGGAAATATTAACTTTCCTTCGTCTTGTGATTAAAAAAAATTTCCGACGGCATATTTTACATTCACTTTCACACAAATTGGGAAATTTAGAAGTCTATCTCTTTTTCTAGACAGGGGACAAATAACAGTACAGATTGATTTTTCCAGCCGTAGTTAGCAACTAGTCTAAGAGAATGAATTGAAAATCAATTCTAGTTCTAATTAAACCAGAATTAATGATCTAATATCCCTCTCTTTCTGGTATAATCAAATGAACTGTCTAGCTTACGTTTAAGTCCATATTTAAACTTCGCTGGAGAAATAATTCTCTACTTAACACATAGCTACCTCATCTCGGGGTACTGGGTATATAGCCCTGGCAAAGCCCCTGAAAAGGTTATGAAGTTCACAATTAACTGCGATGAGTGATTATGGGCTGTATGATCGAATGAGGTCGAATAAAAAGAAAATTATTTACATTGTTCGGACTGTTGTTCTCGTCTTCATTGTCATATTCACGACGTTTCGGCCGTTTTATGCTTCGGTCATCTTCAGGAATTTTGAACTGAACCCTTTATTTCTTCCACCGGGGTAGATTAAGCAAGTTCCACACGCCATGCCTCTCTCTGATTTCTCAAAGATCTCAACTCTCTAAGATTTTGTTCGCCACTGCAGTTGCTAGGTATTGAACTCACAAATCTTTAGGTTAAATCACTGGCTTCAACCAAGGTTTTTATCCACTGGTCCATGTGTTCTTGTGAGTTCAATACTGCAGTGGTTAACAAAATCTTGGAGATTTGAGTAAAAGGGAGATAAGCGAGATATCCGGTAGAGGCATGGCACGTGAAACTGGAACAATCTGGCTAGGTGGACGAAATAAAGGGTTCAGTTTGAAATTCCAGTCACCTGATAAAGACTGGAGCCTACAGCGGCAGAAACGTCGTTAATATGGCAATAAAGATGAGGACAACAGTCTGAACAATGTAAATAATTACAATATCTTATCTCAGAAATATAGACAGAAAAAGAAAATTGTCCTAGCGTTTTGATTTGACTTGATGACAAACTGTTGGGAGAGGGTGGGTCAGTAGGAAAATTGAATCTCTCAAAAGCCAATAAGAAAGTATAACTGTACGTATCAAAACAACGACTGTCAGAAACTGGAAAACAGAACAGTTAGCTTACATCGGGATTCCAACTCTGTCGCTTTCGAGAGCTTTAGTATTGTTACCAGATTAGAGTCAGAATATGACTTGTGGTGTCGACTCGTGTGTTCAGACTCTTTCTATTTACAAAATGGTCTATCTCCGCTACTGAACCCCCTACCAAAATAAATCAAGCAAATTTTAAAACACACACAAATATATATATATATATATATATATATATATATATATATATATATGTATGTATTGCAAATCTGGTATCGCTGGGGGCAGGAATTGGCTGGTTGACGTAAAATGTCTCTAAACAAAACTGCTCTCTATTACTCACCAGACGGAACCATCCCTACCGCCCATTAGAATATCTGATGCTCAACTCCAAGAGAGCACATCTTTACGACTGTTTGGTCTCACACTGTCTGCTGACCTGAGATGGAACAATTATATTAAATCAATAGCTTCATCCCCCGGAAGGAAAGCCGGTTCCCTGTGCAGTTTTTCTCGCCTGAGTCCATCCTTCAAATCTACAGATCAACCATTCGCCCTTGCATGGAGTACTGCTGCCATATATGGTCTGGTGTTCCCGGTGCTCGCCTTAAGGTCCTCGACAAGATCCAGAGACGGATAAGCAATGTGGTTGGTCCTGATCTGGCATCTCGTCTTCAGTCGCTCTCTGTCTTTTCTATAAATACTTTCACGGTAACTGCTCCGACGCACTCCTTTCGCTGGTTCCCAGACTGCATGAATTTAAGCGTGCTACTAGGTTGGCATCTCGGTCCCACCCTTTCACTGTCGAAACGGTTAAATGTGGCCGTCTCTTCTACTCCAAGTCAGTCGAGTCAGTACTTTCTGAGCGACTGTTCGGTTGAACTCCCTTCCTACGGAAAGGAGGAACCCGAAGGAGGCTACGCCGAAGGGCGGAGTCTCCTTCGGGGAGGTAGACCGGCCCTGAATCCGTTTATACCGGTTCAACGGGCATTATTTTTAGCCGAGCCCACGGGCTCGGAATGCCCACGTTAAAAAAGGCCTTGTGACACATGAGACCCTCGTGGGGGGGGGGGGGTGACTGAATATCGTCTCTTCTACTCCAATGCTTCATGTCTCGCACCTCTTGTCTGTGGAATTCCCTTCCTATTATTGTTTCCCTGATACCTATAATCTTCATCTATTCAAATGTAATGTCAATCGACATCTCCCGATGTCCTGAACTATCCCCTGCCCTTCTCTTCATCCTTTCCACCCATCACATCTCTTCACTCTCGCTCCCACTTTGTAATCCCCTGCGTACTAGTGGCATTCCGCCTTGCTTGGGGTGAATGCTTATATATATATATATATATATATATATATATATATATATATATATATATATATATATATAGGGAATAAGGGCACCTCAAGGTGGTGTAATGGTTAGAAAGCTTGTCTCGCTAAAACAATTACGACTGAGTAGTGCGTTTGATCCTCACTGGGTGCCTCTTATATTCGGCCTTATGCCACATCCAAACTACGGTTGGAAAATCCCTATATAGTACAAATAAAATTTTTCAGTTAGATGATTGAAGTTTGAGTCCAGGGTTTCGTAGATGAACGTTAAATTGGGAGGTTTTCATCAACTAATTTCTGTTTTTCTAATTTTCGTTATACATGCATAATAAATGCATACATGCATACATACATATGTGTGTGTGGGCGGACGTATGTGTGTGTATGTATTTAAATTGTTTTCCTTCTATCTCTCCTTTTCCTATTTTTTCTAAACGTCATGAAATTTAAATATTCTGAAAAACATATATATATATATATATATATATATAAAATCAACAAATATAATATATATATATATATATATATATATATATATATATATATATATATATATATATATATATATTAAATGTCTTATATATATATATATATATATATATATATATATATATATATTTGGTTGGATTGATGTGAGTTGTGACCCTGGGTTTCAAGTACTGAATATTTTGCATATACTTTTCACATATATATATAATATATATATATATATTAGTCACAATTGAATAGCAATAATTTTATCTGCGCATTTAAACTGCGATTTAGCATACAAGAAAACAACCTGTTTGTTTAAAAAATATTAAAAGCCCTGTTTTTAACGTTTGTAAAGACAATCCTTGTAAAATATCTTATTATTTCTTTTTTTCCTCTTCTTCTTCTTGTTCTTTTTCTTTCTTCTTCTTCTTCTTCTTCTTATTATTATTATTATTATTATTATTATTATTATTATCTGAGAATTTGTATTTTTTCCTTTCCATTGTTCTTCTCTACATTTTTTCTCTATTTTCCCTACATTATTTTTCTTCCACTTCCGCCTCTTCTTATCCTTATTTACCTTCTTCTTCTTCTTCTTCTTCTTCTTCTTCTTCTTCTTCTTCTTCTTCTTCTTCATACGGATGTGCTTGTCTGCACACTCTTTGTCCTGATGAACTTGTGAAAGGCAGGAACCCACTTCAACCCTTAATTCACGGATTATTCCCAGCAGCTCCTATTATATCAATCGTTTCAATAAATCGTACATACATATATACACACGCAGACACATATAAAGATTCGCACATATATACACGTATATAATTATATTGTTTCAAATTTTCTTATAATTATGGGGAAATGACGAAGAAATTAACACTGTAGATTTACTGGTAGTTTTACACTTTCAATGATCAAATCATAGTCAATCTCTCTCTATATAAAATCGTAGTCTCTGTCTGTCTGTCTGTTTGTTATCGAACTCCTCATAGGGTTTAGGAGATGTACGCCCCCAATAACCATATACCGTATTTTCCGACTTACAAGACGTTTTGGTTTGGGAGACGCACCGTAAAATTAGGAAGAAATTTCTAAGCAAAAAAAAGAAGAAGTCATTCTCACCCAACAACACATTCACCAGACATCCTCCACATACTGGCATCACGTATTGTTTACATTAATCGTCCGATTTTGTTTGTATGGAAATGACATACTAGTCAAGAGCAGAAAAGCTTCCGCCGCTGCTTGTAAACAGAGCGTCTTTAAGCTTGTGGCTCGGCTCCAGGAAAATTTATAATTTTGAAAATATAAAATGTATACCATATAAAACTGAAATAAATAGATAGATAACATTATAGTGCAATGACTCAACGTCGATGTCAGTCACGCCAATTAGGTAACCGTGCAACCTTACTTGAGCCTGTGAACCTTACATTCGTCTTGGAAGACGAACATATATTATTCAGGGTATTTTTAAGAAATAGTGCGTCTTGTAATCCGGACAATACAGTATATTCTGAAGCTATATTACCCAGGGTGCATAAGTATATTTCATTTTAATCAAAAGGCGTCCCCAGGTGGGTACAAAGCCTTTACTGAAAATTTTTTCCCTTTGATATAAATTAAATTTAAATTTGAACAAGAGATTGGCTCCTAGGGTACTTGGATAAGTATATTTTATTTTGATCAAAGGTGGTCCACAGGGGTCACAAACCCCTCACTGAAAATGATTTACCTTTGATTTAAATTTAATTTAAATTTGAACAAGGGAATGATTCCTATCCAAAATACAGAATGAGAAAGTCAGAAGATGGAGGTCACATCAGCAAGATCAAAATGAGACAATATGAACGTCAAGTTGAACAAGAAATCACCAATCAGTGGGTAATGCCTTACAATACATATATGTTGCGACAGTTCAACTGTCATATCAATGTTTAAATCTGCTCATCAATTCATTCAATCAAATATTGCTTCAAATAAACATCAACGGAATCAGATCAAGCTGTTTTTCCATCACCCACTGAATTTTTTTTCCTTTGATTTAAATTAAGTTTAAATTTGAACAAGGGAATGACTCCTATCCAAAATATAGAAGGAGAAAACCAGAAGATGGAGGTCACATCAGCAAGATCATTGAGTAATATTGAAATGCATCATTTTTCTCCACAAATTATAACAAAGAATTAACATCAATTATCATTTTCTTGCAAAAGAAAATATGTGGCAGCAAGGCGCGGGTAATTCAGCTAGTTACTAAATAAAGTAACACATATACATAAAAATTATTAATGTAAAATAATAAATGAAATAGAATTTATCCATTTTACAAAAAGTTTGATTCTTTCTCAAAGTGTCACTTATCGAAAACTAGATGAGTGATTTTTCTTGATATCAGCAAGGAGGTCCTTTGTCGCATCAGGTGATAACTTGTGTTACTTTCCTGTTTCGTTGAAGCTTTTGACACTGTCGACAATCTTGAATTCCTTGCTAATAATATAAAGTGTGAGAAACTTATTTACATTATTCGGACTATTGTCCTCAACTTTGTCGTCATATTTATT
>CAHIKZ030005555.1:8085000-8092500 GCA_903632075.3 Acanthosepion pharaonis
CCTCATCCAAAAATAAGAGAAGCCGATACGAAGAGACCGGCACGGTAGCTGTTGGTAAGAGAGTGGGGTGAGAAAAAGTTACTAAAAATGGAAAAGAGTGGAAAATCCCTAAACCAGAATAAAAGGTGGATACGTATTTAGAATTATCGAGGTTACAGACCACCCCAGTTTTGACGGCGTCAATAAAAAACGAAGCCCCACCAGACAGAAAAGTGCAGCTGCGGATTTTAGGCGGAGTTGCGGACGGCGGCAGAATTCTGTTTTGAACGAAAAAGAAGAGCTCCGTTTGGCCCTGCGAAACTAATTATCGGAGACAACTTAGAGATTATTTTTAAAAAGAGTTTAGCCCCGGATGGCAGGCAGAGATGAGTGCCCGTAATTCAGACTCTGGAGAGAAGAGGACCCCAGACGGCAGGCAGAGAAGAGCTCAGACCCTGGAGAGAAGAAGAAGTTGAGCCCCGGACGGCAGGCAGAGAAGAGCCAGACCCTGGAGAGAAGAAGTTTAGCCCGGACGAGTCCCAGTGTTGAAACCCCATCAAGATAGTGACCAAGATTCACGCACACTTTTTGGACTCTTCTTCAACCAAGAACAAGTAGTTTGAAGAGCGACTTAGGACCAGACCACAGAAATAAGTTTTCGAATTTCGTCCAAAAGACTTGGAAACACAAATTTCTTAGAAGTAGACAACTAGGGCAAATGGTTAACCCAAAAACTGAGGGTAAAAGGCATTATAAAAGTGTAAAAATAGGTTTTAATGCCAGAAATACTTTGTAAAATATTATTACCAGAAAAAAAAAATTACCAGCAATACGTTTTTTTAAAAAAATATTATCACTATACGTTTTTGAAAAAATAATATTATCAGGTATCCGTTTTTGGAAAAATAATATTACCAGCTATGGTTTTTTGAAAGAAATAATATTACCAGCTATACATTTTCAGAAAAATAATATTACCAGCTATACGTTTTTGAAAAAATAATATTAACAGCTATACGTTTTTGGGAAAATAGTATTACCAGAAATAGATTTTTAACAAAACAAAAATATTAGCAGAAAAAAAAAGTTGTCGGCATTAAATGACCCATTGAGGTTGATATGTCGTAAAACCCAACAAATCAAATCAAACCAAATCACACGTTTCTACCGCTCTGGGCAATTCTCAGTCTACATATATTGATAAGTCTTTCCCTTCACATATCTATGTCTAGTTCCCTGTCTATCAAATTGAGATTATATACCAAGAAATATTTTTCTAATTCTCTCGGTATTTTTATTATTGTCTCGTTTTGAAATAATTAAAATAGCCAGAGACTTGCAACTGATCTTTCTTATGCTCGAGCTCTCACAGATCAGTGTGAAAAAACAGTTCAGTATGGTAAAAAAACAAGTCACTATATTTTTATCACCACCGCAGGTTAAAACTGTTTTGTGTCACACCCACTGTCTTCTTAACTAAGCAATGGTGGGAGGAAAAAGATCATTTAGGCTTTCAGTAATGGTACCAATATTCATACTCTGGCTTTCATTTTTAAATGCCATTCAAGAAGAAGGTGAATACGTTTTAAAAAGAGGGAACAGTACAAAGAAAACTGAATCAGGTCACAACAGGAAGAGGGATCATCAGCTTAACTTAGAGCTAAAGAGATCATTTGGAAAAGATCTATCTCAATTCATAAGATGTTTGGCATGAGAGAGAAGAGTTTGACCCATGATAGTCCGAAGAGCAGTGAAAAGACTTGAAAATGAAATTGTACGTGTAACCTGTGAGGCAACTTGTTACTCTAGGACAGAAAGTTAGAAGTTTAGAGAGGGCGAAGATCATCTTGAATAAGTTAGAAATTGATCCTGGAATAATATATGAAATTTATACAAATGCTTTATGAGCTTCCGATCCTTAGCTATGATTAATTAATGATGAACATGATATTTTTCTTTATGATCGATTACATCCAATTTTTTTTCTTGAGCTTGGAGAGTAATGATAGATTCTTATTGCTCAAAGAAGTGTATATTACTGTTATAAAAACCTTGGAGAATTCCAGTAAGATATCTTTAATCATTTATAAGATAAAACGGTTCAACTTTCGAAACGAAATCTCGTCTTCAAACGGCACAAACTTTTCTTCCAGCCCAATATTTCCATGTCAAATTCTCTTTGTTTCTTTCTTGCTATTTCTTTCAATAACTACACGTTTAATTCCGTTCACAAGTCACTGTCATCTCTGTTTATATGTCTCTGCCTATCAGCTGACAAGGAACATTTGTATCAAAAGAACAAAACTAGAAAAAAAAAACGACCAGCGGGAACTGTGACAGCCTTTTCTAATCCGTCATCTAAAATTGCTTGCTATTGCATTACGTTAATCTTGAAAGAAGGAATCGAAAGTCTCTGAAAACGTTTTCTATTACTTTGATCCCAGTCATTTACGAGGGGGTGATGAAAAGCTCTCGTTTCGATCAAGAAGCCCTTCTACAACACGCACAAAAGAAATTCGATATGTGTTTAAGTTAGATTTTGAGAAATAGATCAGAGCGTGAACTTTCCAGTCGACACTTCACACTGTATTAACCATTTGTTACTTTTTCCTCATGGCAAAACACAACACAGATTGTTCTTTTTCCACCTGTGAGCGACACAGAATGTTGTATTTTCTGCTTCTAGCTTAATCATTGGTAATATGGACGCGCGTGTGTGCGTGAGTTTGCATTAATGGTGTCTGATATGACATTTGTAACACTGGCACGGACCTATGCTATAGAGAAAAATATTTTGTTTTCTTATACATGCACAAGAAAATTAGATTTGTCATTATCTTAAGAAGAAACATTGTGAAAACATTACAGGGTGGGTGAGGGTTCTACAAAGTAAGATAAGTGTCGGGTTTTCTTTAGACTTTTTGATTAGACAAAGTTATCACAGACCCACGCATGCAGGCCCCGATATACGAACGCGCATCTCGACATAATTATACTGTTTGAAATTTATTCATTTATGCAGAAAGAGCATTTGTGCTAATTAAAATCCAATAATTTTTAAAAACAAAAAGTAGTTTAAAATCATTTCGAAATATGTATATAATCAAAAAGTTAGTGAAGAGTTCCTGATGGTGAGGATATTTAAATAAATAGGATTCAGTAATTTTCATTGATAGATACTGTTGTAGAGTAGTTTTCATAGTGGAGGCTTGTATTTCAATAAGTCGTCCTAAATTAGGTTCGACGTACAAAACGTTAGGAACTTGAAATAAGAGTTAATGACGCAGCAATCTAGTTGTGATGTTGATACTTCAATGCCCGAGAGACTCACTCAACACCACTGAGCCCAACTGGCCACTGCTACTACTACTTATTATCTGTGGGAGAGTCTATTACAATAGAATAGGTATTATGGTATAACAGATACATAGATATATACATAGATAGATATATGGATTAGATTGATACATAAATAGATACATAGGTTGATATATAGATTAGATAGATATATAGATAGGTACAGAGATCGAATCAATTCGAATGAATGACTGACCATCAGAATTTTATGAAAATCCTTTCTTAATCGAAACAAGTTATGTTCAACACACCTTCGAATTGAAATAGATAGATAGATAGATAGATAGATAGATAGATAGATATGAACAGTCTGAGAGATAGATACGAAGAGATCGAGATAGATAGATAGATAGATAGATAGATAGATAGATAGATAGATATGTACAGATCGAGAAGAAGAAGAAGAAGAAGAAGAAGAAGAAGAAGAAATAGAAAAAGCTGAATGAAGGAAGGAAAGAAGAAACAGAAGGAAGCAAAGAAGAAGAAGAAGAAGAAGAAGAAGAAGAAGAAATTAGAAGAAGCAGAACGAAGGAAAGAAAGATGAAAAAGAAAGAAAGAAGAAGTAGAAGAAGAAGAACGAATGAAGGAAAGAAAGAAAGAAAGAAAGAAGAAGAAGAAGAAGAAGAAGAAGAAGAAGAAGAAGAAGAAGAAGGAAAAACGGAAAGAAAAAGAAGAAGCTATTTTATAATGATCGGAATTGTAACACTCGTTCGATGCTGTCGTGGCGTATATTCGAAAAATGTCGTCTGCAAGCTACAATCATAAAGAGGACACAAATGATGAACCATCATGAGCTATTGTTACTTATTTTCAGAGCAGCCATGTTTCAATTTGATGAATAGATTTCTTCCAGGTATCTTGGATTATGAAACGACCTAACAAAGAAATACCGTCGATGTACGGGTAACTTTATTTGTCTGGGGATATTTATCGTTTTAACTTGATCTCGAGGAAGTTTCTTGTTTTGGTTGGAAGAGTTGTAAAAAGAGAGTGGTGTTTAAACGTGTTATCGATAAAATAATAAAAATGGAAACTGAGGCGAACATCGGGGTGTGGGTGGCGGTCTGCTTCAGGATTAAACGTAATACTTACACACGATTTATCCCTGATATTGAGCACTTTTACGCATAAATATAGCAAACCTTAAAATTATATTTTATCCCACACATAGACACACACACACACACATACACACACAGACATATATATATATATATATATGTGTGTGTGTGTGTGTGTGTGTGTGTCTATATATACGAAAGTGAACATTGAAGTCAACATCCACAGGCGACACTCTATTTCATGCTCACCGCAAACATCAGGTCAGTGATGCATTGTGGGAAGTCTATTATATTATTGTAATGGTTATTTCGCTAAGTGTGGTTTATTTATTTATTATTTACTTCGTTTATATGTTTATTTAATTGTTTGGATTATTTTATTTCCTTTTGAATTTTTATTATATTTTATTTATTATTTTCATTTATTTGTGTTCATTTTCAGTTTTCGATTTTTAAGTGGCGTAGGAAAAATTTTGTTTTCATTTCTGCATTTTGAGATGTTTTCTGATCATTTGTTTAGTAGTTTGTTTTGGTCTGGGAACGTGATTATAACTTTTTTTGTTCAGGCAGAGTTTACAGTTTTTGGATTGATTGCTGGAGGCTGATGTTCTTTTCCTTATTTTCCAAGATATTTTTTTTGTTTTTTATCTTTCAGATATATTAAGAAAGCTTTGTGCTTTTCGCGTATTTACTATTGCTAAAGGATATTGTGTATGCGTAGTGTATTTGATTCCAGCGTTCTTCAGTTAAATCTATCCGATTTGAGGGAGCTTTTCACTAATAATATATTAATATAAATGTCTTAAAGAATATATATATATATATATATATATATATATATATATATACAGGATATGTGTGTGTATACATATATATATATATATATATATATATATATATATATATATATATATATATATATTAGAGAAAAGAATAAGCTATCCGCAGAGATTTATGGGATAAACATTACACAATATAAGAACACTTTATAGATTAAATATAGCATAACTTAAAAACCATATTTGCTCTTGCATGCATATATATATATATATATATATATATATATATATATATATATATATATATATGGTTAGACTAATGGAAGACTACAATATAAAGGGAACCTCGTGAGAATAGAATTCATTTTGAATTAATGAGCAGGAAAGTGGAGCCTCTCATCGTGACTAAACATACATAATCTATCTATCTATCTATCTATCTATCATTCATTATCTATCTATATGTCTCACACATATATAAATATCTCTCTCTCACTTATATATATATATATATATATATATATATACCGAGAATATTGAGGGTGGGGACTCAGGCCTCTGACTGTTGACTTCAATAATCATTTTTATAATTACATGCGTTCTGTCTCAAAATTGAGCAATTTTAAAATAAATACAGCATACCTTAAAACTATAACTTATATATATATATATATATATATAATATATATATATATATATATATATCCATATAATATATATAGAGGCCGCTGTTTCAATAAATGATATAGACATGTTTTTATCTTTTTTATTTTAAGTAAGTTCTATTCATATTGTCTGACACCTTGATATAGATTATCATTGAAAGATGAAAACAAAATCACCATATTCATACATGTTTAAAAATAATCTAAGCTTTGTTTACAAATATACACATCAAAGATGACACGTACTTTTCAATAACATGGTAAATTAATAATGATAATCTGCTTTTGTTGCATGAAAAATTTCAAGGGCAACGACTAACTCGTATTATACGAAAGATTGCGGAA
Organism: Acanthosepion pharaonis; assembly: GCA_903632075.3. Classification (NCBI taxonomy): domain Eukaryota; kingdom Metazoa; phylum Mollusca; class Cephalopoda; order Sepiida; family Sepiidae; genus Acanthosepion; species Acanthosepion pharaonis. Next base: position 8,091,187 of record CAHIKZ030005555.1, read on the forward strand.
GCGAATTTCGCGTCGCAACTCGAAACGTCTTAAAAAAATGTTGAGAGGGAAAATGAGATTTATTAAGTATGGGAAGTCGTAAAATAACGAATGGTTCTGTTATCAATTATAGGCAGATAACATGAAAACAATTTAAAATAAACTGAAAAAACTTGTCTATATTATTTACTGAAACATGCATCAATGAAAATTGCGTTTTAAATGCAATATATATATATATATATATATATATATATATATATATATATATATATATATATATATATATATCTGCTTGGACTAACAGAAGACTACAATAAAAAAAGCACCAAAGTGAGAATCGTGTATATTCATGGCATTCGTGAAGCTCTCATCGTGACTACACCACGAACCATCCAACCAGTTTTTGTATAACAAATTCGCATTGAATATGCCCTGTTCGTGAAATGTGAGGGCGAAATATAAATGCATCGACTTCGATACAGTGATTATTTTTTTCATATTAATTTGATAAAGGAAAGGAGAGTTATCTGTAAACAGTTGCCAAGATAGGCCGATTACCAAATTATGAGAAATTAGATTATGATAATAGAAGACAGTATTTACTCGACGTTAAATGAGGGTAGGGAAAATATTACTGTTTTTTTTTAAATTTTATTTCAGCTTAATTTATCATGAATTAAGGTCAAAAACATTAGTCGACTAATACACGAGACACATGGTAAACTATGAATTACATGAATAGGAAATTCAATCTTCCATATATATATATATATATATATATATATATATATATATATATAGAGAGAGAGAGAGAGAGAGAGAGATAGTAAATTGCCGCCATTTTATATTTTTAAATTGGTACATCCGGATTATTTGTTTTTTATTTCGACTGCACAGTATAGTAGGGTCAGTTGGGCACCATCTGTGCGAAAAAGAGCACCATGATGCAATTCACTCTGCCAGAAATTTGGAAAGGATATACTGTGTTGCTTGGTATTTGCACCGGAAGCTCGAATACGAACGTTTCAGTCTTTGGATGTCAATATGAAAACAGTGCAGAGGATTCGCAAAGAGTTGGATGAGTCTAATGGTGATTACGAAGGTACTGCATCTCGAAAAACTCACTCTGATCGGTCTGATAACAAAAGAAACCCTGAATTTGTTGGTGAGGGTCTTAGACTCAACACGGTTGCATCCAGCAAGTACCTTGAGGAGATAGTGCTGCCCTGGATCAAGAGGGTGGCTGCTTGAAGAACCTCTGTCTGGCAACAAGAATCGGTATCATGCCATACAAGATGGAGAACCCAGTCATGTCTGTCAGACAATTTCTGC
>CAHIKZ030005555.1:8097500-8120000 GCA_903632075.3 Acanthosepion pharaonis
ATTCTGACCTTATGCCCACCTTTAAATTCCGAAAAGTGGTAACGATCTGTTTTTAAATTTACCTAATAATTCATTTTTTTATCACAAGTTATCTACCATCGACCGAGGAAGTACAATCATAGTATTGAAACATGAAAGCATTTGTGTAGCGATGTAAAATGTTTTTATTATAATCTCTTATAATCAAAATATTATAGTAATATTTTTTCTGCTTTGTATGGAGAACTATTTGTAAAAAGTAAATGCTACGAACTGTGAATTTTTACCCCTTCTATAATTTCTCACTTTATATATATATATATATATATATATATATATATATATATAACGAGAGAGAGAGAGAGTTAGAGTTAGATAGATAGATAGATAGATAGATAGATAGATAGGCAGTGTCATTTTACAAGGAGACGAAGTAAGGAGAAAACAAGAGAAATAGCCTTTGCGATTAACCCACATTTTAAATAAATCAACCAGAATTTAATACGTTTTCTGACAAAAGCAAAATCTTTTTTTTACGCTAAATGTATCTATTTCTTCCAATGGAAGCATAAACGGCTATTATCGAGTACGAACCTTTATCAATCTAAAGATGCATTTACGCAGGGGTTTGATGAGAAGTTAAGTGGACAATGGCACCTTACGTCCATTAGGCTACCATTCAGACATGATCCTGTCGAAACTTAGTGAAGAGTGAACCTGTCTTCCCAAATGTCTTGATTTGGTCAACTGACAAATGAGTCATTCTTCAAAATTAAAATGCAGTTCAACATACGATAAATAGACTCACATTTTTATAGCGAGATGAACTGATTCACCAGTCATGAAGCTCAAATTTTTCAATTTTATAAATGGTAACCATTTGCAGGGATGTTTAAATTACTGAATATTATCCGATGTTGATCCAAAGTCAAAGAATACAGTCCGTAACACAATTACGTCACTTCGGAACGGTCAATATACCATGAATCATTGTAGACCAGATAACCTAATACATACATACATATATATATATATTGTTGTGGTAGGATCCACCTAATTTGCATAGTGGAGTACCGACCATATAAATATGGTTGGTCCCGGGAAGAGAGGGGAGGAATCAAGAGATTCACTCTCAGTCGAACTCTCTAAATTTTGCAGTGAGGGACCCGGACGAGGCTTTGCCGAGAGGCAGGGTTTCGTCCGGGGTGGTAGACAGGCTTGAACCCGTCTAGGCGGATTCAGAAAGGCCATATTTTTGGCCGAGCCTACGGGATCGGAGATACCCACTTTAAACCGGCCTTGTGCCACATTTTATCCTCGTGGGTGGATAGATAAATACAGGAATCAAGAGATTCAACCAGAGACTCTGCCCGACTGCGACTCAGTCAACACGTTCTCCAGAAACGGTCTTACCAGGAATATACAAAAGACTATATGTAAATATTGTGTACACTTTCTTGTTTCAATACATTTTGTTCTAAGTACATTTTGTGTTGCATTATTATCCCATGCATTAGTTAAGTTTCAACACACACACACACACACACACGCACTCACACACATATATATATATATATATATATATAATGAAATGGACAAAGTCCGACAATTATTTTAAGACATTTTATGTTTATACATTATTATAAATACGAATATTTAAGTAAATGCTCTGTTTATAATAAACAGTATTAAACAACATTTACGGGCTGAATGTCCGAGAAATTTTCATAGAAAATATGCGTCCTCCGACAGGAATCGAACCTGTATCCTATACGGAACCGTCATATAGACTGACGTGCTTTTACCGATTTCGTCACAGAGGAACGTTTCCGTTAGCAAGGTGGATCTTACTGTTTTTATACTGCAATTTTACATGATTTTCTCACGTACATTCATAACTGCTCGATGCGTATCTAAATGTAAACAAATGACGTCACAGCTTATGAAATGGAGAAAGTCCGACAATTATTTTAAGACATTTTTATTTTATACATTCTTTTTTATAGATACAAATATTTCTCGGACATTCAGGCCGGTAAATGTTATTAATACTGTTTATTATAAACAGAGCATTTACTTAAATATTTGTATCTCTAAAAAAGAATGTATAAACATAAAAATGTGTTAATATATATATATTACTATTTTATTATGAGATATAAAAAAACCTGTTGAAATCGCTACACAATAGCTTTCCTGTTTCTTTATTACGTTGTATCTCTTCAGGTAACTGCCTGGTAATTCAATAATTTTAAAAAAAATTAGAAACAAAATGCTACCTCTTTTCAGAAAGGTAAAGGAGGAGGGATAAGAAAACACAGAATAAAAAATAGACTTGTGGGTTTGTCTTGATCAACCAATGAAAAATCTACGGTAAATAGAAAATTAAGCTCAGAGGATGGATTGGGGGAAGTTATTATTTCTTGATATGATAAACCAGAACTTAGGTCATCATCGACAATTACAGTAAACATGTAAGCAACAAATGCATTTTGATTGTAGACAAATAGGACATGTTTAATTTTTCAAAAGACGCTGAGGAGAGCGGTAGAAGGATTATCGGACGTATAGTTAATTTCAAGTGATAAATTCTTTTAAATTTTCAGATTCAGCAAGTTTCTTAAATGGACAAGTAGATACACTTAAAAAATGAAACATCAATATAAGATGTAAATAATATTAGCTGGAAGGCAATTCATAGCAAAACTAAGTCTGAATAAACAAAATTAGATTACTTGTAGAGAGTGGACCTTTATATAGATATATATTAATCATTTTCACCCCAGGTTACAGAGTGGAAGTAAATGTAAAGAGGTGTGTTTGAGCAAAAGGTAACGAAAAGGACGGTAATCAAGGTAAACGCATCAGAAGATGTCGATTGACTTTACATTCAAGTTTTTGAAGATTATAGTTATCAGGGAAGTAAGTAAGAGGAAGGGAGTTCCATATATATATATATATATATATATATATATATTCAAAGTCATTTTTATTTTTAAAAAATGACATTCATTAAACGATGTTTATTATGTCAATCTATTGATTTCTAATACAATGTATCTACAATAATTAAGTTTGAAGTGAATTCTATACGATGCCATTTTCCTTGTATCTATTTCAAAGCATCAAGACAGAGACAAAATTACATCACTTCGGAAGGCTGTGCCAAGAATCAATGTAAGCCAAGGAAAATCTATCTATCTATCTAACTCTCTCTCTCTCGCTATACATACATACATATATATATATATATATATATATATATATATATATATATATATATATATATATATATATATATTTAAATGGGAATAACCGTTGATAATTGGGTACATAAAAAACAATCACGAGTTTACTTAATGAACAAAAATCAAAAACAATCACGAGTTTACTTAATGAACAAAAATCAAACGAATAGATGTCAACCTAACAAGCAATAAGATAAAAGTTTTAGTAGAATAAAAAAGATTACTAAATATAAAATGGATTATTCTTTCAATGTACTGTCTATGAATTTTTCCAATCGACTGTTTCATAGAAAATATCCAAAACTCCACCGAATTTCAAATTAATTTCTTCGTAGATTGTTTAGACATTTAGATATTTATCAAACCTTTACCTCCCAAATATGCACGTTAAAGTAACGTGAATTAACAGCGTCTAGGAGTTTGAATGAAACCTGTCGTGTAATTAATTGGGGTTGTTGTAGCTTCTTCCTTTAATGTCGTTCTTATCATTCCCACCTTAGCCATCTATATCTAGAGACGAGACGCGTTAAATTTGAGCAACATCTAGCCGACACACTGGGGTTAAAAATAGGAAATTGAAATGATACATATGACACACTCATATCCTCTCCCACCTCACTCCCTCACTTCGTTAATTTTACGTATACTTGATGAGGTCCGTCAAAACGTGTGAATTTTTTTCATTTTCATTTCAACTTTTGGAAGTAAAGTCTGATGATCCTGTTAAAGGGTTATGGTGAAATAGCTTATTACATGGAATCTTAACGTGGTCTGTTTTTATTCAAATATATAATATATATATATATATATATATATATATATATATATATATATATATATATATTACTTCAAACGTCTTCGAAAAAAAAACCCCATTTTTACGTATTACAATGCACGTATTAAGTCTATCAAACAATGCCTTCGATAAAACTTTGTGAAGAATTTTATCGCGACATGGATCGAACCTACGTCTCTCATTGTAGGGAAAAAAAAAAACAAAAAGTACCGCTCGGACAGGAAGAACGTCACAGCAGGTTAGGTTCTATTTTTTTTTAAGAAAAGCACACAGTCTTCATCAAGATTATTTTCTCAAAACCTCTAAAGTAATAATAGATTTATTTATAATCTGACATTTTTAATACTTCAAACGTTATTATAATGGCTACTTCTTATTTGAAGTAGACCCCTATACATACATACATACATACATATATATATATATATATATTAAGAAATGGACAAGGTCCGACAATTTATTTATTAAAGACATTTTTATTATGTTTAACGTTGTTATTTTATAGATACAAGTATTTAAGCAAATGCTCTGTTTATGATAAACAGTATTAAATAACATTTACCGGCCTGAATGTCCGAGAAATTTTCATAGAAAATATTCGTTCATAGACAGGATTCGAACCTGCATCCTATACGGAACCGTCATATACGCTGACGTGCCTTACCGCTAGGCTACAAAGAAGCGTTCGGTAGACAAGGTCGAATTTACTGCTTATAAACTCCAATTTTCCATGAATCTCGTACATTCATAACTGCTCTGGCGTATCGAATGTAAACAAATGACGTCATATATTAAGAAATGGACAAGGTCCGACAATTTATTAATTAAAGACATTTTATTATGTTTAACGTTGTTATTTTATAGATACAAGTATTTAAGCAAATGCTCTGTTTATGATAAACAGTATTAAATAACATTTACCGGCCTGAATGTCGAGAATTTTCATAGAAAATATTCGTTCATAGACAGGATTCGAACCTGCATCCTATACGGAACCGTCATATACGCTGACGTGCCTTACCGCTAGGCTACAAAGAAGCGTTCGGTAGACAAGGTCGAATTTACTGCTTATAAACTCAATTTTCCATGAATCTCGTACATTCATAACTGCTCTGGCGTATCGAATGTAAACAAATGACGTCATATATTAAAGAAATGGACAAGGTCCGACAATTTATTAATTAAAGACATTTTATTATGTTTAACGTTGTTATTTTATAGATACAAGTATTTAAGCAAATGCTCTGTTTATGATAAACAGTATTAAATAACATTTACCGGCCTGAATGTCTGAGAAATTTTCATAGAAAATATTCGTTCATAGACAGGATTCGAACCTGCATCCTATACGGAACCGTCATATACGCTGACGTGCCTTACCCGCTAGACACAAAGAAGCGTTCGGTAGACAAGGTCGAATTTACTGCTTATAAACTCCAATTTTCCATGAATCTCGTACATTCATAACTGCTCTGGCGTATCGAATGTAAACAAATGACGTCATATATTAAGAAATGGACAAGGTCCGACAATTTATTAATTAAAGACATTTTATTATGTTTAACGTTGTTATTTTATAGATACAAGTATTTAAGCAAATGCTCTGTTTATGATAAACAGTATTAAATAACATTTACCGGCCTGAATGTCCGAGAAATTTTCATAGAAAATATTCGTTCATAGACAGGATTCGAACCTGCATCCTATACGGAACTGTCATATACGCTGACGTGCCTTACCGCTAGGCTACAAAGAAGCGTTCGGTAGACAAGGTCGAATTTACTGCTTATAAACTCCAATTTTCCATGAATCTCGTACATTCATAACTGCTCTGGCGTATCGAATGTAAACAAATGACGTCATATATTAAGAAATGGACAAGGTCCGACAATTTATTAATTAAAGACATTTTATTATGTTTAACGTTGTTATTTTATAGATACAAGTATTTAAGCAAATGTTCTGTTTATGATAAACAGTATTAAATAACATTTACCGGCCTGAATGTCCGAGAAATTTTCATAGAAAATATTCGTTCTTTGACAGGATTCGAACCTGCATCCTATACAAATGACGTCATATATTAAGAAATGGACAAGGTCCGACAATTTATTTATTAAAGATATTTTATTATGTCCGTATAGGATGACGTCATTTGTTTACATTCGATACGCCAGAGCAGTTATGAATGTACGAGATTCATGGAAAATTGGAGTTTATAAGCAGTAAATTCGACCTTGTCTGCCGAACGCTTCTTTGTAGCCTAGCGGTAAGGCACGTCAGCGTATATGACGGTTCCGTATAGGATGCAGGTTCGAATCTTGTCAAAGAACGAATATTTTCTATGAAAATTTCTCGGACATTCAGACCGGTAAATGTTATTTAATACTGTTTATCATAAACAGAGCATTTGCTTAAATACTTGTATCTATAAAATAACAACGTTAAACATAATAAAATGTCTTTAATAAATAAATATATATATATGTATTTACTAATTTAAAAATATAGTTCCATCGCTACACAGGAATTACTATGTTGTAAAAACAGAAACTAAAAACTTCAAATTCAATTATAGAATTAATTTAAAATTTATGCTCTGTAGACTTGCATTGAGTACTGTTTTGTTCAAATAAAAATATTAAACAAGGTCACCGGATTATATATCTTAATGTTCTTTTTTTTTTATTCTAATATATATATATATATATATATATATATATATATATATATATATATATATATTCGAAAATTATAACATAAATATGTTATAAAATCACTCCAAAAATAGCCATTTTGTTTCAACACATCTGGTGTCTTATTAAGTGATGGTGTTGAATGTAGAAAAAGGCATTAATGATTATTTTGAATTCTGATATATTTGTCATTTGATTGGTCATTCCAGCTTATGTAACAGCGTTTCCCCTATTGAGGGATGTTTGATCGATTTGAACCTTTTAAAACGCTTTATTCTACATTTTATAATATATTTATATTATAATTTTCGAATAAATTATATTTGCTCTACTCTTTATTGAGAAATCTTTTAAGAATAATATTTGTAGGTTATTGGAATTTATTCCGTGTACACCAATCCTATACTATATATATATATATATATATATATATATATATATATATATATATATATATATATATATATATATATATATATATAAGAACATGGCAGAACATACTGGCTTATCCACTAGTTCTACTTCCTCTTTCTTCATATCTTCACCTAAAAAGGATGATGATGGCCGTGCCTTAAATGATGGCTGACTACTCCTATCCGCAAGCGACATTGGAACTGGCACACAGAGCATATGAAGTCACAACCTTTCTGACATTGACCTTGGTTTTGGTGTCGCAGGCTCTTCGGCGCTCTTGAAGCTGATCGAAGCGACAGCGTTCAACATACTTCACACCCACGTGACAGCTCTTTGGCGATTTTGAATGATTTCATGCTATCGCCTCTCAGCGTGTCAGCAGTAATATTGGAACTGAATTTCATCAAGTCCCTGTAACGTCTATACTGCCTTCCTTGAGAAAACTGACCGTTGGTCAATCTCCTTGTGAAAGATAACTTTCGCCAATTTTTTTTTCCTTCATTTTAAAACCCATACATACTAGCATACGTACGGGCACTTCGGCGTGGCGTCATGATTACCAAGTTTGTCTCGGTGGATCATTTACGAGTGAACAGTGAGTTCGATCCTCACAGGACCTTGTGTCACATCTAAGCTACGGCTAAAAAATCACAAAATTATCGTAAATCTACACAAAAAAATGAAGAAAACAAAATAGAATTTAAAACTCTGGAGTGCTCCAGTTCCATACATTTCGGTTGAAGTTAAATAAATAGAAAAAAATATTTAAATTATAATAGTTTTTTTTTTAATAATTTTTCCTTATTTACTAATTTTATCGGATTTAATCCACAATTTCAAACCCCTCCACAGACAACACACAAAAGCAAATACAAATATACATGCACATTATACAAAATAAGCAGCCCACCTTAATTAAAATACCATTCACCATATATGACGGTATCTTGAAGAGCATTTGATATAATTAATGTGCGTATATATTATATTAATATAAGATAAATACATATAAATAAATCGAATAATATAATAACAAAAATGACATTCATTTTGTGCGACCTCATTCTCCGTAACCGTTACACAAAAGGTAATGCTAGATTATTACAAAGTTGCAGCTTCCCAAAGAAAACCAGGATATAGACAAAGGAATTCTAACAAATACACAGGAACCCCATTGTTTCTTGAAAATGATTGAGATGGTCGAACAAAAATATCAAAATATGAACTTTTGAAAATGTGTAAGCAACTTGAAGCACAATGCTTCAAAGGATACAGAAAATTTGAAAATTATGCTAAATGGAAGTGACAGACATTTCGGTTTATTTTATCTTGTTTATATATATATATATATATATATATATATATATATATATATATATATATATATATATAGATAGATATATATATATATATCCCACCGTGCCTCATGTATATATATATATATATATATATATATATATATATATATATATATCGGTAAATAGTAGGACAGACCGGTTTCTATAGCCTTGGATGTTAACTGGTCTAGAGAAGGACAACTCTGAATCCCCAAGTTGGGGGTTGTATAGTAGATTTATATTCTATTCACATAAAAAACTGGCTTGTTATAGAAACTGCAACGATATCTTTCGACCCTAAGTTCGTTAAAAAATTAAAAGCCATAATATATATACATATATATATATATATATATATATATATATATATATATATATATATATACAGACGTTTATTTAAAACGATTTTAAAAACACACACACACACACACACACACACACACACACACATATATATATATATATATATATATATATATATATATATATATATATATGGAGAAATTGTATAAAAAAAAAATGGAAAAGTTTTTTACTTGTGATGCGTTTCGTCCTTAAGGACTTCATCAGACTAAATTTGTTTTGCTAGTACGACTGCGCATGCGCACAAACGAGGGGACTGGGAATGTTTTATTTTTTATCTTTTATATATAAAACTAAAAATTCTGAAATTACCAGCATCCCTGGTGAGTGCGCATGTGTAGTCGTACCAACATAACAAATTTAGTCCGATGAAATCCTTAAGGACGAAATGCATCACAAGTAAACTTTTTCTACTTTATCATAAATTTGTTGAAATTATTTCCGAGTTGAAATTATTTCCAAGTCGGAATTAGTTACGAGTTGAAATTAATTCCGAGGTGAAATTAGTTCCGAGTTGGAATTAATTTTGCCCGCCAAATAAACGGAGTGAGAAAAAGAAAGAAGAGGGAAAGATATGGAGACAGAACAAAAGGTGGTGACAAACAGAGAGGAAAAGAAAGGAAAGAGAGAGAGAGAGAGACTGAGAGAGAGAGAAAGAGAGAGAGAGTGAGAGTGAAAGAACAAGTAAAAGGTGAAAGGAGAACGATAATGTCGGACAGGGACTACGACAAAGAATGGAGAGAAAAATAGAGAGAGAGAAAGAAATAGAGAGGCAGAGAAAAACAGAGAGACAGGAAGAAGTAAAGAAAGAGAAAAAGTGAAGGAAAAAGTGTGAGAAATTGAAAAAGAAAGAAAGAAAGAAAGAACTATAGCCAACTTTAAAAGAGAGACAGTAAAAAAGGACAGAGAGAGAGAGAGAAGTAGATAATAAAATCTAGCAATAGAGAAATATATACAGAGTAGAATGAGAATTAAAAAGAGAGAAAATTAGAAAGAGAATACCGAGAGAAAGAAGAAGAGAAACGAGGCGGGGGGAGAAGGCGAATAAGAGTCTGATAAAAGAAAAGAAGAGAAAAAAAAGCTTGGAATAGATAAATAGATAAAACAGTGGGAAGACATGGAGAAATGGCAAGAATAATAAATAAAGAGGGAGTGAATGAGCGCGAGAAATTCTGAGGACGAGAGACAGAACGAATCAGAGGAAAAGAAAGAAGAAAGGAGCGGGAAAAAGCAAAAAAAAAATTAAATTAATAGAGAGAGGAAGAAATAAAAGCGGCACAGGAAGAGCAGGAAGAAGAAAGAATACGAAACAAAGATAAGAGAGAGAGAGAGAGAGAGAGAGAGAGAGAGATAAATAAAAAGAGACATTAAGAGAAACAGAGAGAAAAAAGCGATAAAAGAAGAGAGAAGGGTAAGCAAGAAAAGAGAGAGAAAAATGATAGGTTAAGAGAATTAGAGAGAATGAGAAAGAGACAGAAGAAAAGAGGGAAAAGAAAAGAGAGAAAATAATATAGCAAGATAGATAGATAGATAGATAGATAGATAGATAGATAGATAGATAGGAACAGAATGAGATAGATAGGTAGATAGATAGATAGATAGGAATAGAATGAGACAGATAGATGGGAATAGAATGAGATAGATAGATAGATAGAAACAGAATGAGATAGATAGATAGATAGATAGATAGATAGATAGATAAATGGGAATAGAATGAGATGAGATAGATAGATAGATAGATAGATAGGAACAGAATGAGATAGATAGATAGATAGATAGATAGATAGGAACAGAATGAGATAGATAGGTAGATAGATAGATATATATATATAGAGAGAGTGAGATAGATAGATAGATAGATAGATATGAATAGAATGAGATAGATAGGAACAGAATGAGATAGATAAATAGGAACAAAATATATATATATATATATATATATATATATATATATATATATATATATATATATATATATGTAGATAGATAGATATAGAAATAGCTGAAAATTTCTGAATTCTTGGCAAATATAAAACTGCCCAAATAGTCGAAACCTTTGCGATGCCAGATGTCCTTTCTCTGCAAATTCTATCTATCTGAACATAATTATAAGTGATATCTGTCATGGAGTAATTTTTTTTTAACAGCATTTATAATAGATACAGACAATGACAAGACCGACTACAATCTTACGATTTGTTAAATACTTGGATTCTTACAAACTTAAGCATCTGTCGAATGTGTTTGGGTGTCTGCGGGAAATTAGTCCTGAACAAGATGCCATTCTACATTCATGTTTCCTCTCTTTCACTTACTTTATTCCTCTCACTCTCTCTCTCTCTCACTCTCCCTCTGTTCTTCTTCTGCTGCTTTGTCATATCTTTATATTCTTTTTATTTTCTAATCTTCTTCGTTAATTTTTTTCTTCTGGCTACCGCTTTGTTTGTGTCTCTTGTTTCTTTCTTTCTTTCTGTCTTTCTTTTAACTTCTGTCATTATTTTTTTCAATGCTTTCGTTCTTTCTCTCTTTTTCTTCCTTTTTCCTTTCTTTTTCCTTATTTCTTTCTTTCTCCTTATATCATTATTTACATTGCTTTTTTCTTTCTTTCTTTCTTTCTTTCCATGTCTTTCTTTCTTTCTTTTTTCTTTCTTTCTTTCCATTTCTTTCTTACTTTTTTCTTTTTTCTTTCTTTCTCCTACTATGATTATTACATTGATTCCTTTCTTTCATCATTTCCATTGCTTACAAATTCTTTCTTTTTTTCTTTCTTTCTTTGTCCTACTATCATTATTTCCATTGCTTTCTTTCTTTCTTTCTTTCTTTCTTTCTTTCTTTCTTTCTTTTTCTTTGTCCTACTATCATTATTTTCATTGCTTTCTTCCTTCCTTTCTTTCTTTCTTTTCTTTCTTTCTTTCTTACTATCATTATTTCCATTGCTTTTTTTTTTCCATTTTTTCCATTTTTTCTTTCTTTCTTTCTTTCTTTCTTTCTTTCTTTGTCCTACTATCATTATTTCCATTGCTTTCTTTCTTTCCCTTTCTTTCCATTTCTTTCTTTTTCTTTTTCTTTCTTTCTTTCTTTCTTTCTTTCTTTCTTTCTTTCTTTCTTATTTAGTATTATTTCCTTTTGTTTCTTTGTTTTACTACTTGCTCCCTTCTTTCCCGTTCGATTTTTTTTTTCTCCTTACATATCTTCCTTCATTTGTCATCCGTAACTTTCTCCTGTACTTTTACAGGCGATTCCATCGTCTATGGAAGAATGGAAGAAAAAACAAAGTCACTTGAAAGCGAAATAGATTGAGAGCATTTGAAAGAGAAAGATCTGAACCAAGTGACTTTATCCTCAAACAAGCTTAGAGTTAGAAAATTTTAAATGAATATTCCGACAAGAGGAATGGACGAAAGACTGGATTTAAGAAGAAATCGAATATGAACAGCTGGGCTTGGAGTTTTATTTACAGTTAATTCGGGCCCAGTAGATCGCTAGATATGAGACTACCGGTTTAGAGAGAGAGAGAAAAAAGATAGAGAGGGGGTGAGGAAGAAAAAAAGAAAGAGAGGGAAAGAAAAAGAAAGAGTGTAAGAAAGAGAAAAAGAAGGAGAATGAAAGAAACGAACGAAGAGAGAGAGAGCAAAGAGAGAGTGAGAGAGAGCAAACTGATCGACTTAAATCAAGCAAGCAGGATTGACTCATGGGTGCTCCTTTGGCTTGACTACAAATCTCTTATTAATGTCGGCACAGATTCCTTATTTGATAATAAATCCAACCATTTACATTCACCAAGGCCAAGTTAATCTTTGATCTTTTCCAAAGTTACGCTGCTTTTGCAATCTATCTATCTATCTATCTATCTATCTATCTATCTATATATATATATATATATATATATATGTATGTATGTATGTATGTATATGGGATAAATTGTTGTAATTTGTCACAAAAAAGATATATGTGAAATATCTAGGAATTTAAATAAAAGTGTATATGAAAACAAAACACACTCCAGTATCTGTCTATATTTTTGAGATGAGGTATTATGTACACTATTTACATTATTCGGACTATTGTCCTCATCTTTGTTGCCATATTTATTACAACGTTTCGGCCTTTCAGTACCTGTCTATATTTTTGAGATGAGGTATTATGTACACTATTTACATTATTCGGACTATTGTCCTCATCTTTGTTGCCATATTTATTACAACGTTTCGGCCTTTCAGTATCTGTCTATATTTTTGAGATGAGGTATTATGTACACTATTTACATTATTCGGACTATTGTCCTCATCTTTGTTGCCATATTTATTACAACGTTTCGGCCTTTCAGTATCTGTCTATATTTTTGAGATGAGGTATTATGTACACTATTTACATTATTCGGACTATTGTCCTCATCTTTGTTGCCATATTTATTACAACGTTTCGGCCTTTCAGTATCTGTCTATATTTTTGAGATGAGGTATTATGTACACTATTTACATTATTCGGACTATTTTCCTCATCTTTGTTGCCATATTTATTACAACGTTTCGGCCTTTCAGTATCTGTCTATATTTTTGAGATGAGGTATTATGTACACTATTTACATTATTCGGACTATTGTCCTCATCTTTGTTGCCATATTTTTTACAACGTTTCGGTCCTTCAGTATCTGTCTATATTTTTGAGATGAGGTATTATGTACACTATTTACATTATTCGGACTATTGTACTCATCTTTGTTGCCATATTTTTTACAACGTTTCGGTCCTTCAGTATCTGTCTATATTTTTGAGATGAGGTATTATGTACACTATTTACATTATTCGGACTATTGTCCTCATCTTTGTCGCCATATTTATTACAACGTTTCGGCCCTTCAGTATCTGTCTATATTTCTGAGATGAGGTATTATGTACACTATTTACATTATTCGGACTATTGTCCTCATCTTTGTTGCCATTGTGAATTTTAGCGTATTTATTTTTAGATAAACACACGGTAACTGAGAGAACTCGATTTGCTTTACCGATTCGCTTTACCGATTCGCTTTATCTTGCTGTAATAGCCGTAATAGTCACTATTTAAAAACCCATACTTCCTCCCGCTTAGAGCTCAACCGAAATAAATTTTTCAGGAGCCCATATATATATATATATATATATATATATATATATATATATATATATATATATATATTTAGTTTATGCAAAAACTAGGTAATCCGCATGGGTAGAACCAAGGAGGATGATATCCGGAGAGCTCAATGTAAATTCAGAGCAAATATGTTTGAATAAAAAACAGACCACTTTAAGGTTCCATGTAATAAATTATTTCACCACAGCCCTTTTAAAAGGGCTCTGGATCATCAGACTTTACTTCCAAAGGTTGAAAGGAAAAAAAAATCATTTCAACCTTTGGAAGTAAAGTCTGATGATCCCGAGCCATTTAAAAGGACTGTGGTGAAATAATTTATTACATGAAACCTTAAAGTGGTTTGTTTTTATTCAAATATATATATATATATATACATATATATATGAAAGAGACTAAGTTAATGATTAGTAACATATTTATATATATATATATATATATATATATATATATATATATATATATATATATATAGGCTGTTTTTTATGCATAACACAGCCTGTCACCTCTTACTGTTGACTTCATTGTTCACTTTTATATTTATATGTACATACGCACTATTTCTGATACGTAAAACGTAAAACTATTCTTTATCAACGCGTTTTGTTCTCTCATGGCCTCTAAAGATTTTATTTTGAAAGTTGTATTTATAAACAGAATTAAAAAATCATTAGGTTTCCAAACTTTTAGCTTTAAGGATGTTTACAATATAGTCCATCAGAGTTGGTAAATTGTTTTATTTTCGTTATTATTTGTATTGTTATTATTCATATTGACTTAAATGTCTTATATTGTGTACGAGCATGTGTGTTTGTGTTTCTGTGTGTGTGTGTGCGTCAGAGAGAGATAGAGAAGGAAAGAGAGGGAGATGGAGTGTATGTATTTTATTCTATTACATTGTACTTTTAGTAAGCGAAAAAGAGATTTATTTGTTACTATATGTGCGGCGAAATTCTCTAAATGAATACTTTTGGATTATCGATTTTTAAGTGTTGGATTTTTGCTGTTACTAAATTCCTTGAAAATAGTTAATAAATAAGCGGAAAACGCTTGTAATGAGTAACCATTTATACAATTCCCACACACACTAAGTTTAAAAATAGTAACCTCTTGTATTCACACAGAGAAATACTTTTTTCTGCTGGGCAAAGCAATACCGCTTTCTTCGCCTCACGTTTTCAACTGCAGGAAGTGGATCAACTACATCGAATCAATAGTTGCATCTACTGCAAGGAAAGATGTGTTACTGTGTCGTGCCAGAAAACATTCCCCTTTAGAATCCATCTTGCACATTTACAAATCTACGTTTCGTCTGTGAATTCAATAATGCTGACAAATAAGGTCTTCTGCTCCTGCTATACATCACGAGGTTCTTGACAAAATCCAAAGAAGGATCTATAATGTAATGGATCCTGACTTGGCATCTCGACTTCAGTCATTTCCTCACTAACGTGACATGGCTTCATTCTGTCTTTTCTACAAATATTTTCATGGCAATTGCTCTGACGAGTTTTTTCTCCCTGGTGTCCGACTGCATGAATTTAAGCGCGATACTAGATTGGCATCTACGTCCCATCCACTTTACTGTTGAAATACTTTAATGAAACCGCCACTTTTAATCCAACAGTTTCTTTTCACGCACTTCCTACCTGTGGAACTCTCTTCCGTTTACTTGCTTCACTGATAATTTCGATCTCTAAAAAATTAAATGCAACGTCAAACGCCATCTTATGTCTTCTTCAATCCCGTTCATCTGTCGTCCTTTCCTCAGTTCTCCCTGTACTCAGTCTTTCCTCTCACTTTCACTCTCTGTAACTACATGCATACTAGTGGCATTACCGCTTTGCTTGGGGCAAAATCATTAAAAAAAAGAGAAATGGCTGCTCTAATTACATATATATATATATATATATATATATATATATATATATATATATATATATATATATATATTGTGCTATATTTATGGGATAAAATGCTCAATATCGGTAATAGTGCATATGTACATATAAATATAAAAATGAACAATGAAGTCAACATTAAGAGGCGACAGGTTGTGTTATGCATAAAACAGCCTGTTGCTCTACTGTTCACTATATATATATATATATATATATATATATATATATATATATATATATATATACAAATCTACTTAATCACTTAGCTTAGTTTCTTATATATATATATATATATATATATATATATATATATATATATATATAGCAATATTAGGTAAATATACACATACATATGTAAACTATCTGATGAATTAGATCGTATTTACGATTCAAATAGAATAAATTATGACCATGGTGTTTAACCTTTTTTTTATTATATATATATATATATATATATATATATATATATATTTCACCATATGAAAATTCTTTTTACCCTTTATCGGAAACTTTCCTATGACTGAATTAGAATATGTGCTTCGTTAACTGCATTTAGAATAAAATATTTTAGTAGCATCGTGATTTCCCACCCTGATGAAACGTTAATTTTTTTTAACGTTGAAAGAAGATATACAGTTTTGTTGATGGGTATGTACATGTTCTAATGTAACACTGCATTATATATATATATATATATATATATATATATATATATATATATATATATATATATAAGTGACAAACTCAGTTCTTGGGAAAAGCCTGGCTTTCACTATTCAGTAATAATATTATCCATCATGCTCATTCGACTTTTCGACGAATATTTGACAGATCAGCTTTGTAAAAATCTTTAACACTGTTCGCTCTGATTCTGAAAATGGATTCAATACCTTCTGTGTGCCGTATCCTGTAAGAACATTGATGATCATGGCTCTCCACAATTTCCACTTTTGTAGCTTTTAATAAATTTTGTCATTTTTTTTTATTTCTCCTAAACCTTGTTAGGGCAGCCATTTACTCGCCACGTCAGCTATGCGTTGCTTTCCATTCTCCCGCTTGTCTTCAATCTGTCCAGCGAGCGTCGAATTTGCTAAACCCTCTTTTCTCATAATCTGCTCTGGAAATTTTAACTGTTTCTTCTTGTTGTTAATCATAAGTATTCTTTTTGTTTCTGTTTGCTCTAAAACTTCATCTATCTATCTATCTATCTATCTATCTATCTATCTATTATATGCTGTACCTACGAACACTTCATGCTGATGGCGAGTATTGTATTTTGTTGAGGTTATAAAGATTACCATTTCATTTCCAACCTTCTTTTCAGGTTATTCCTCATTCAGTAAACATTTCTAGTTAACAACACTATTCTTTCGTTATCTATCTATCTATCTATCTATCTATCTATCTATCTATCTATGTATGTGTACATCTTAAACTCTTCTCTAAAAATAGAAAAGACTGAAATAAGTAAAAGTGAAACAGATAGGAGGAGAAAAGAGAAGAAAGAAAAAATGTAAATTTTAGGGCTAGGCCTTACCGACGCCCAGCTGTCGCTATTTCCACGCATTATGGCCGAACACAGCAATGTAGGAAAGGTCATAATTCTGCCTTGCCTCTTTCATTTTTCCACACCCAATTTTCCCGTTGTCCACAGAGCCGAACCCAGGACATAAAATCCTGAAGCGAAAATATGATTTGTTCTGTAGATAAAGTTTAACAGACGGTCCAGTTTCCCACGTGGTAGTTGGCCAGTTTTAGACAGCGAACAACACAAATCTCCATAAAACGTACACTGTCAGCCATTTTGGCATCATGCCGAGCTGAAATTAGTAAGAAACAGGACTCCAGTCTTTTGCAACCCAATGAGGATTGACCATTTTCTCTGTAGTAAACGATCGCCTAGTTCTAGTTTTTTTCATCTGTATTATCATACGCATCGATTAATTTGTACATTCCTAAATACACACAAACACACACACACACACACACACACACACACACATATATATATATATATATATATATATATATATATATATATGAAATGAGAACGAATCGAATCAAATATTCCCTATTATCTGGAAATTATTGTGTCTTTCTTACTCTTTTTCTTTTCTTCTTTTTCTAGTGAAAAGAGGGTGTATGTGGTTTTAAATCTCAATAAAGTGTCTCCTAACCAGTTATTTACTAACGCCTGATGAGATGTGATAATACGCATCGGAACATGATGGCATTTGTGTAGCGTTTTTATGTTTAGATATTATATCGTAAAATAAAGTATATATATATATATATATATATATATATATATATATATATATATATATATATATTAACTGATTTAAAATATGTTTTTCGCTACACAGTTCTAACCATGTTTCAAATAACTCAGTAAATTTAAAAATAAGTTACTCCAAAATTCGCTTGAGGATGAAATGGAACAATTTTTTTCAATTTAATTACAAAATTAAATTCGAAGGTTTTAGCTTCCATTTTTGAAACATGGTTAGAACTGTGTAGCGAAAAACATATTTTAAATCAGTTAATTTATAATATTAATGCTCTGTAAATTTACATTGAGCACTATTTTGTAAAAATAAAAATATCTATAAGAACACCGGATTATATATCTTACTGTTCTTTCTTTTTATTTACACACACACACACACACACACACATACATATATATATATATATATATAATATATTTCAACAGCAATAATCCTTTCAGACATGTTTGTTTAAATAATATGGACAAGTTCGGCTAATCATTTTTTTATATAATTTTTCACATTTCCTAATTAGTTGTTTAGTACTAACGGTAAGTTCATATTTATTTTTATTTTATATTATTTTCTTCCCGAGTACTTTCGAATGTTGCTACATTCGTCGTTTGCAAGGATTGTTCTGTGTATAATGATTCAACTTTTTCAAGTTTTTAATTTCACTGTTCCCACGCTTATATAGGACACACTGTAAAGAAAGACTCTAAATTCTGGAGGCCGTTTTCATCAAGAAAAAAGAAGTCAACATTATCTGTTATTATTATAAGGTATCTTCCTCCATAGGAGACTGTATATTGAAGTGTGTTTAAAAAATACGCATAAAAATTTAAGTTTGCCTAATTAAATAATACACTTTGAGCGACTACTTGGAATTAATTCCATCAAACGTGAAGAAACTGGAACTTAAAAAATATTCGGGAATATTAAATATAAAAAAAATATAGACAGAACTTTCCCAGATTTTTTAAACACACACACACACACACACATATATATATATATATATATTAAGAAATGGACAAGGTCCGACAATTTATTTATTAAAGACATTTTGTTATTTATAGATACAAGTATTTAAGCAAATGCTCTGTTTATGATAAATGTTATTTAATACTGTTTATCATAAACAGAGCATTTGCTCTGTTTGTATCTATAAATAACAACGTTAAACATAAAAAATGTCTTTAATAAATATATATATATATATATATATATATATATATATATATATATATATATATAGTGAGCATGAAGTCAACACTCAGTGGCTCTGAGTGTTGACTTCAATGTTCACTTTAATATTTATATTTACATACGCTTTATCTCTGATATAGCAGACCTTTAAACTATATATATATATTATTAAAGACATTTTATTTTTTAACGTTCTTTTTTTAGAGATACAAGTATTTAAGTAAATGCTCTGTATCTATAAAAAAGAACGTTAAACATAAAAAATGTCTTTATTAAAATAAATTGTCGGACTTGTCCATTTATATATATATATATATATATATATATATATATATATATATATATATATATTAGCTTTGCAGGATGTGACATTGTTATAGAATTGATGCTGCCGAGTCGATATGTCTTTCTAAAGAAAAAACAAAAAAAAAAAACAAACAAAAAACTTTACCACTCTTAGCTCTGATTCTGAAAATGGATTCATCCCCTTCTTCTTCATCTATGTGTCGTAATCCGTAAGGACTTTGGTGATCATGGCTCTCCACAATTTCCTCTCCTTTGTAGCTATTAATATATTTTGAGATTTTCTTATCTCTCCTAAACCTTGCTCCGCCAGCCATTTACTCGCTATGTCGGCTATGCGTTGTTTTCCGCACTCCTGCTTGTCTTCAATCTGTCCTGTGAGTGACAAATTTGCCAAACGCCCTTTTCTCATTATCTGCCTTACAAATTTTAACTGTTTCTTCTTGCTGTTAAGTATAACTATTCTTTTTGTTTCCATTTTCTCAAAAATTTTTTCATCACAGCTCACATTTTCGCACACACACACACGCCGACATATATATGAAGAAATATAGTCTTAAGATGTGCTATATTTATGGGATAAAATGCTCAATATCAGAGATAGAGCGTGTGTAAATATATGTTCACTTTTTTATATATATATATATATATATATATATATATATATATATATATATATATATATATGTGTGTGTGTGTGTAGATATGTAGAAAAATAGGAAAGAACAGGTTAGGTAAATAACGGTGTGCGCAAATGAATGCCATCATTCGCTTTGAAATGGATACCCCCACCCTACCTCGGCTTGACTTCTTTCCGAAGGTGACTGATATGTGGATAAAAATGATCTCTTAGACCCCTTATCAAAATAGTCCCCCCAGCAGTTTCCATAGTAATTAATTTTGCAAATGAACATACCTATAAAGATGCGTAAATTTCAAGATGGGTTATTCCTAAATTTTCGCTTGAGGATGAAACAGGGCTTGATACTTTAACTCAATTTAGATTTGATAATTATCTTGAGATTTTCGGCTCTCGTTTTTGAAACATGAGAACTCTTATGTAGCGAAGGAATCATATTTTTAAAAAAATAATTATATATATATATATATATATATATATATATATATATATATGAGAAGGTGCTGAGAAGTATTGATAAAACTCAATTAACAGAATCACTATTCTGATATTTATTCACTGATGGTGAAATCAATAATTACGTAGCGGAAATGACGAAGAGAACGTTATTATTTTTCATTAGAAATATTTAATAATCTTTTCTATTTTATCATCGATCGTATTTGAGAATTTACTATGATAACATTTGTAATATGTGTTTGGCTACAGACTTTTTGATTCAGCTTTGCATACGACAAGTTGCACCACAGCTTCTCTGTTGGCGTTCGCATATTAGCGTAAAAGATTTTCCAGGTTGATGAAAGACATGCAATTTTTATCAAAACCCCCAAATATCATTTTCGAAACAGTCTACTTTGCCGCTCCACTCTGCAAATCTAGTCAATTCCATTAATTGACGTCGAGATACGAAACATGAGAAAAAATACCAAAAAAAAAAAAAAGAAAAAACCAAAAAAAAGAAGAAAAAAATATTTACTTTCATTCTAAACAGTCCAAAATGACTTTTTTCCCCTTCTCAAGATACGCTGTACGGCAGCTGGAGTGGGTAGACAAGTTTTTACAATCGCTGACATGGTTGATATTCTTCGCGATAAAGAGCGCGCGCCATTTTATTGCTGTCGGTCATTTTAGAAAGTCGTTCATTCTTCCTGTGTTGGGCTCTGTTTAGATTAAAAGGGAAATGGATAAAGACATTGTTTTCTTGATTGGATTTTATGGCCAATATCAACCATAAAACATCATGCCATATGGAACTACTTATCAAATTCTCGTCATACATATTAGAATATATTCAGATAAATATATCTTTTCTAATCTTTCTCTTTCTCTCTCACTCTTCCTCTCCATATATATATATATATATATATATATATAATAAAGAGAGAGTGAAAGAGAAAGGGCGGTAGAAACACAGACAGACTGGAGTAGTATGCCTGCTAGAATAGTG
Source organism: Acanthosepion pharaonis (assembly GCA_903632075.3). Lineage (NCBI taxonomy): Eukaryota > Metazoa > Mollusca > Cephalopoda > Sepiida > Sepiidae > Acanthosepion > Acanthosepion pharaonis. Next base: position 8,119,237 of record CAHIKZ030005555.1, read on the forward strand.
GAGTTTTGTAACGGTTATAGGCGACAAATACAGAATGATGGAAAAGAGTTCAAATTCTTCCTGGGGCGGCCTAGCTTTCCTGAACACTTTTCCTTATAATACACATTTTTTTTTCTCCTTCACTGTCGTTGGATATCTTAGGAAATGTCTCCTCTCTGACATGCCACAAAGATTGAGAGAAAAATTAACGGTGGTTTAGCAAGGTTTGTTATACTATACATATATGGAGTAGTGGATAGCAGTTCGGATTGAGGAATCGGAGAGCTGAGTTCGAATTCCAGTCGAATCTATTCCAATCACTTATGCGCTAATACCATCGGGAAAGGTATTAATCCTCTTCTCCTCCTTCCAGCTATGGGTAAATAGCAGGACAGACTGGGTTCTATAGCCTTGGATCGCAACTAGCCTAGGAGGACAACTCTGAATTCAAAACCTGCAGAGGATTGATGGGGACCTTGTGGCAAACAATGCACCAGGTCTCTGTATTCGGCCCTTCAAAAAGTCTGATTGGTTCTTCACAAAGCCTTCAACACTATAATCAAATGCAGGTGTCTGGGCTGTCGGTTCCTAGGAACTGAGTTGCTTGACCCTCATACGTCGAATACGAAGGAGAGTCCACCATATATATATATATATATATATATATATATATATATATATATATATATATATATATAATAATATTAGCGGTATATATACACATAGATAGTGGTAAATATACACATAAATATACACATATACGATTCCAATGGAATAAATTATGA